>CM031576.1:880100-1045991 GCA_018467065.1 Ephestia elutella | reverse complement strand
AGAGAAAAGGACTTAAAAAAAAAATAGAAAACATAAAATCAAGAAGTATTTTTACTAGTAAACTAAATATAACATTAGGCCTTACTGTTCGTTTTAGTTTCTTATTTACGATGTATTATACTCGTCACAAAACAAGGAACTTTAAAGAGTTTCTATTACAGTCTTATAATTATTAATCACATATAAAAACTATTCTACATACATAAAAAATAAAAAATCAACAGTAATAAATATAAAAGATGTTATTTATAATAATAAAGATAAAAATAATCAACAATTTGTAAAAGATTTATGGATATATTCGTTTTTAAGGTTTCATTATTTAACTAATTATAATGGGCTAGTATCCTGCTCTTAATATTAACATAAAGAATAATCACAGCTCTGTAATAATCAATGTTTTTATATTTAGCTATGAATAAAACCACAGCAAAATGTAACAATTCTAACGAAATATACATTTATCTTAATTCTTATCTCACTGACTGTACCAAGCGTTGATAAGGTTTAAATTTCCATACAAAAAAAGAATGGGACGAATTGCAGAATGAAATTTTGATTAATTTTGATTTTCTGCGTTTCGTCCCAAATGGGCCGTAGGTACATGGGACGAATTACTGAATTACTCCTTTTTTTCAGACTTGCAACACCATATTTACAACTTTCAGATTTATTCCTGTATAAGTACTGTTCAAATTTCATAAATTTATGTCAACGGGAAGTACTAATTTCATTTAATTTTTTATAATTATAAAAATTAATGAAATAATCACATAAAACAAAAGGTTGTCAAAATGGTTTATTTGTTTATTAATAATGAACAACAAACAGTTACAAAATAGGTTGTAAAAATAGTAGAGTACTACGAGTATTACTACAAAGATTTTTTTTTTTCAGCCCGTTAGATCCCACTGCTGGGCAAAGGTCACCCTCCATTTATCCCTATACTGAGCTATTGAAATCCATTCTGCAGAGTATGATTCTACAATAAATAAAATACTAAGGACTGATTTCATCGATCTTATCGATATCCGAGTTTATGAAAACCAAGTTTTATCTAAACGAGATTAAAGGTTTTCTTTAATCTCGATTACATACCAATTGATTTCTCCAGCTTATTTTGATCGCGTTTTCGAAAACGCAGTTTACGAAAACGTAAGTATGAAGCATAGACAAAAAAATTGTGATGCGTTTTGTATTATACTTTTTTGATATTTATTTATTTATTTCCATGCTACAATTTAATAGAAATTACAACTAAAATTAAATATAATATTTATTTACACATAAACAATATATTTTGTGACATTTACAATACCGACAACGGTTTTCGAACATTTTTTTTCAGTAACTAAACGCATCTGCTCATAAACCCGGCTGACGCATTATTATAACCTCAACCTGTGTCGATTGTTGTTTTCTATTGTTTAAACTCGTTTAAACGAGCTAAACGGCGGAAATCGGTCGGTTAGGTTTGAAACCGAGATTAGCTTTAACTGAGTTTAGTTGATGTTGGTGAAATGCAAACTGATGCTCTAAACTCGTTTATTCGGCCAAACTGAGATTAGCTTCAACTAATCGCGATTAGTTTCATCGGTGAAATTGGCCCTAAATATATGGGGAGGACACATAATGCATGTATTTGGCAAACTAAATTCCGATTTGGGTTTACCGAAAATGAAGTATTGACCTGCGACGTCATGTCAGCTAATATTTAGCACAACACAACTGAGAAAAATGATATTTTTTGAAACATCAATCATTCAAAACATCTTGGGAGGTATTCTATCCTCTATTCTATCAAAGAACAAAGAAGTTTCGATTTCCCCTATCTTTTGCAATTCTCACAGATCGTGATAGATGTTGTAGTTGCGCACTGCGCACTCGCTGCAATATGATTTTTAAAATAGAGAAAAACGTTGGGAACTTTGAAAAAAATATTGGGAATGTTCAACATATCATTCGATAATGGAAACTCTTTGTTTGTTTTAATGACCGGTTTGAAAGCTTTACATTATTTTGACTTTAGAAAAGGGGAAGGGGAATGATAGGGGGACATAGAGCAACACGGACTCCTTACGGAGGGAGAACGCATGATGAGTTCCTGGCCGGTTTCAGCCTCGGCGACTGTTTCCCTTAATTGCTGGGGTTGCTCCTTAAATGAGCTCTGTAATGGCTAGTATAGCCCAGCTTGTTGACAAATGTGCGAGAGCATAGTGCACACGTAAGGACACCGTTAACAAAGTTGTAGTTATAGACTGTAGGTGGTTTAGCCTTACGCTCGTCGCGTTTCCGGTCTTCTTCAGCCACTCTGTTGGCTTCGTACTCGACTACACTATCATTAACCAACCGGCGCCACTCGTCACGTCGATCCGCCAGCATCTCCCAGCGGCTGATGTTAATTCCGCAATTTTTCATATGTCGCTTTTGGACATCTTTAAATCTGAGGAGTTGCCCTCCTTGCAAGCGCTTTCCTTGTGCTAGTTCTGAATACAAAACGCGCTTTGCAAGTCTCTCATCTGGCATCCTTCTGACATGCCCCAACCACCGCAGTTGCCGCCTGGTAAGATATGCCTGTACGCCTCCAATGTTACAACGCCTTAATACTTCAGTGTTTCGTACCTTATCTTGCCATTTTATGTTGAGTATATCTCTTAAGCAGCGCAGGTGATATTTATCTAAAGTACGAATGTGTTTCCGGTAGGGACACCATGTCTCGGAGCCGTACAACAAAGAAGATAACACCACTGCCCTATATACGGCAACTTTCGTAGACAGTTTAAGACTGTGCGAACGGAACACCCGGTCTCGCAATTTACCATAGGACGCTGAGGCAGCTGCAATCCTACTGTTTATCTCCGCATCAAGTTGATTCTGTGATGTTATTGTGCTACCAAGGTATTTAAATTTGCTGGTCATTTGCAAAGCGTTTCCATCCAACTGTATGCACGTCGGTTCAGTAGATTTACTCATAGCCATAACTTCAGTCTTTTTTACGCTAATCTTCAGACCATACCTACGACAGTTTTCATGTAGGCTGCTCATTAATTCTTGAAGGCCACTTACTGTATCCGCAGCAAAACAGAGATCGTCAGCAAACATGACAGCGCTTATACTATCACCTCCAACCAAGTTCCGTGCACGAAGTCTCGAAAGATTGAACAGTTTACCATCAGTCCGAAACTTTATATCTACTCCCACATTGATGTTTTTGGTGACCTCTTCCACTACCACCGCAAAGTATAGCGCAAACAGAGTAGGCGCCAGAACACATCCTTGCTTGACTCCACAGTTCACCGAGAAACGGTCAGACTCCTCGCCATCAACAGATACGCAGCAGCTCATCCCATCATGCAACAATCTGATAAGCCTCACAAACTTTACACTGCAGCCTAATTTTTCCAATACAACCCAGAGAGCATCTCGAGGCACTGAGTCAAATGCCTTTTCAAGGTCGACAAAGCACATGTATAGAGGACGTCCTTGTTCTATACTTTTTTCCTGCAACTGCCGCACAACAAAAATTGCATCACAAGTACCTCGACCGGGACGAAAACCGAATTGGGATTCAGGAAGCAGTTTTTCGGCCAAAGACTGCAGTCTGTTAAGAAGAATACGGGCAAGTACTTTACCCGCAGATGTTAGAAGTGAGATTCCACGATATGAATTACAATCCGACCGATCGCCTTTATTCTTATAAAGTACGCATATACGTGACTGCTTGAAGCTTTCCGGTACGACTTCATGTTGCCAGATATTTGATATTATATTTGCCACTACGTCAAGGACAGCCAATCCACCATATTTCAATAGCTCTGCTGGCAAGTTGTCAATGCCGGCCGCTTTATTGTTAGACTGCTGGTTAATAGCCTTAGCAACCTCATCAACCGTTGGTAAATCATCTAAACCAGAATACACATTTCTAGATGGTATGCCACGAATGTATTCTATGTCAGCTATACGATCAACATTAAGTAGATTGTTAAAATGTTCAGCCCAACGCTCCAGTACCGCATTCTTCGTTGTTAGAAGCTGAAGACCATCCGTCGATCGAAGCGGAACTCTCTTACGATGTGGGTTCGCAACAAATTGCCTGATCTCAGAGTAGAAGGCTCCCAGTTGATTTGTATCCGCCAGTGACTGGATTTTATGAGCTTTTTCCTGCCACCACACGTCCTTCAACCTGCGCGCAAGTTTCCTAATTTCGTTACTGCTGTTTTTAATACCATTTTTACGGGACTCCGATACCTCAGCTGTCAGATCAAAACGCTCTTTCAGCAGTGCACGATGTCTCTCAAGTGCTTCAGTAAGTTGTTGATTATTCTTGTCAAACCAGTCATCCCGTACAGACACTCTCAAGCCCAGCGATGATTTTGCTGTTTCTACCAGCTTCTCGGCAAGCAAACCCCAATCGTGTTCCACATCCTGGGTCCAATTGCACTGTTCTATTATTCCAGTGACGGCTACCGCAAACTTGTCACGCTCTTCTTTATCTTGCAGGCATTGCACATGAATGCGGGCACGAGGCACCCGCACTGAACGTTTTGGCGGACTAAGTCTAACGGCAATCTTTGTGACAATCAGCCTGTGATCAGTCCAACAATCAGCTCCGCGCATTGCCCGGGTTATATGCACTTGAGAAAGATCTCGCCGCCTTACAATTGCATAATCAATGAGATGCCAATGCTTTGACCTAGGATGCATCCAAGTTGTTTTGTATTTGGTCGGTAATCTAAACCATGTATTAGTCACACTAAGGTCGAATTGTGCGCATAAACTTAATAGCATTTGACCATTGTCATTCATATTACCTATACCATGTTTTCCCAGTACATTAGGCCAAGCTTCATGATCTCCGCCTACACGAGCATTAAAATCTCCCAAAAGCATTATTTGCTCTGCTTGGGGAATCCTACCCAGAGTCAGACGTAACTCCTCATAGAAACTTTCCTTCACTTCTTCAGCGTTAGTCATTGTAGGTGCATACACGCTAATAATGTTGAGGTATTTCTTGCTTGCTAGGTGAAGTCGAAGTGTCATTACTCGGTCCGAGACGCCCACTGGGTACTCCTGCATTCTATTTACCAGTTTGGTTCTAATAGCTAGTCCCACGCCAGATGTTCTTGAATCAGTGGCTGCTTTGCCCTTCCAGAAGAATGTATATCCACCACCAAGTTCTGTAAGTTCCCCCTCATCAGGTAATCGGGTCTCACTAAGGGCGGCAAAATCGATGTTATACCGTGCAAGCTCTCTTGCTATTATAGCAGTCTTCCTCTCAGGGCATACATTAGTGTCTCTATCCAATAGAGTGCGCACATTCCATGCACCCACCGTCATGACGGATGTTTTGATATTTTTATTTTTCGCTTGTTTTTGCTACCACGACAATGGAATACTCAGGCAGCCGTGGTTACTGCCTCCTTTAAGGTTGGGGTAAGCATTTTTTGGGACACCTTTTCTAGTCCCTTCCCTGCCTGAGCAGGGGAAGCAGTGCCACCCTAAATAGGGCTGCTTCATGACACAGGGTGCTGCCCAACCCGCGCTGTCACCCCTATGCAACGCCGGAACGACCACTCTCTCTGTGCCGCCTATGTGCAGACATCAGACAAAGCTCAACGCGTATCTAGTCAAGCCTCTCTACCTCAGTCCATCGCCATAGGTCTTAGTCTCGGAGTCCTTTAACAGTTGGGAACAGTCAAATGCGCGTGAGATATTTAAGTGCCCAAGGAATTGCGCTTTTCCAGAAGCACTCTCTCAGCCTTTCTTCTCTTGGTCCAATGGAACGGTGGCCCGCTACGATCGGAGAGTAGAAAGGGTGCAGTATCTAACCGACAAATTCTTCTGACCTCTTTTGTCGCTCTTGGCCTTCAACTATGCCTTGCTGTATCGCCAATTCCGCCAAAGTCTTGTGCTTATCAGCTGTGACTTGCCTTCTTCGCCAAAACAGTCTTCATGCACTTCGCGGGAGGTGTCCGCGTAAGACCTATCCGCTAAAGCGTGTAGGCCCCCCTCTACCAGGTTTGGCCCACGAGCCGACGTGGTTTACCAGGGTGTGGCCGCCGCGTACACAACGACTACTAGGAGCCACTGGTGAGAGTTTGCAGAGTGTCTGTGGACCAGTAAGGACGTCACCCCAAAAGGATTCGGCTGACGGAGCCTGAAAGGTACTACCACTAGCCACCCTACTACACCCCATGCGACATGGCGACATCATTCCATTCAAATCTTTCTGGCATTTTTTGCGGGGGGAGGGAAATTCACGCAAGCGCTGTTCGGTACACACATACATAATAAAAATCTGTAATTACGACAAATTACGACACCACATATGAAAAATAAAATAATGCATTGACAAATCTGTCACCACCCGTCACATTTTTGTGTACGAATATGAGACATAACACACATTTACATATTTTTGACTTTGTTTTCAATAGTGAATGGCAAAAATGTAATTCCGCATTATCGATGAATTATAAATTATCGAATTTCTCGGGCCTTTAAATATAAAATCAATAGCTTTAATAATTTATGATTAAACGAACTTACCTTACGTGAAGTTCAATCATAATTACTCGAAGAGCTTCGTTCGAAGATATTAGCATTGATACACTTGTAGTTCCACATCTAGCGCTTACATACTGCACATTCGTTAAGAGATAGGAGTACCTACCAAATAAAAAAAAAAAATACAAAAATATCAAAACTATTGAGGGTATCTGAACATTCCCCACTTATACACCTCTCGCTCGCTCTTACCGGTCTCGGCCGTCATTTAGTTTGGAGCTGTTGCTGAGCGGTTTCGTATTTCACGACACGATAAGGGAGCCCAAACGGCGGGGAGGGGGGGATGCTAATATCTTCGAACGAAGCTCTTCGAGTAATTATGATTGAACTTCACGTAAGGTAAGTTCGTTTAATCATAAATTACTCTCGAGCATTCGTTCTCGATATTAGCATTGATACACTTGTAGATGTTGAGAGAAACAGTCGTGAAATACACGAAGGTAGTGACAAAAATTAAACAATTTTTGTAAGAAATTTATATAATCAAGACAGCGTTAGACTCTTAATTACAAAAAAAAAAAGAAATGAACTGTAATTTAGCAAAAAACCTAATCAACTTGACAATTGTTTATGAACTTAAAATATTAATAGCAAAATCATTATGATTTGGCAACTCAGTTATAATCATTCTGTTGTAATGTTTTGCAAAGACCATGGAGTTAGCTGACTAACCGGCTGTATTTCTTATTACGTCTAAGCTTACACCAGACTTAAATGCCTTTGAAGAAGATGCATGTCTAGTGCTATGTGCACTAAATACACTGGTGTCTATACCACTGCTTTTTAGCATAATTTTTACCCACCTGCTCAAAGTTTGAGAGGTGACTGGGCGATGAGGTTTTCTAAAAGAAATAAATAATAATTGATGATTTGTGCGAAGATTAATTGATTTACTAAGATATGCTCTTA
This sequence comes from Ephestia elutella, assembly GCA_018467065.1. Taxonomy (NCBI): domain Eukaryota; kingdom Metazoa; phylum Arthropoda; class Insecta; order Lepidoptera; family Pyralidae; genus Ephestia; species Ephestia elutella. Next base: position 1,038,515 of record CM031576.1, on the reverse strand, counting down.
GAGCGTTGGCCGGGCAAATCTGTGGTCTTTGTGGAAAGTTTGGTATGGAAAGTATTGTTTGTAGAGCGTTAACACGAGAAGTTTTCAAGAGATCAGGAATTTTTATGACATAACCTGATTCAGATGATATTATGTTATTCACTTTTATTTTTGAAAGTGTTTGAGCTCTATGGGCTGTTACAAGTGCGAGTAGGGTAACTAGTTTTTTACTGATTTCTTCTAATTTTAAGTTATCATTTGGATACATTTCAGCTAAATGATTCAGAACTACATTAGTATCCCACGTTAAAAAAAAAAAAAATAAAAATAAAATGCATTTATTTCAGTTAAGTTAGTTTAGTTAAGTTGTACTTAGGTAATGTAGGGCGTAATCTAAAAACTCCTTTTAAAAACCGTGTAACAGTATCATTGTTAGTTATACTCTGACCTAACAATAGTGACAAAGCAGATCGACAACTGTTTATAGTACCATACTGAGCACCATTATTATAAATTTGTGTTAAAAAACATAATACATCTGAAGTTGAGGCAAAATACGCATTAATATTGCTCTCTTGACAAAATTTGAAAAACTTTTTAAGGCTACTGTCATACTGTTTAACTGTATTTTCTGACAACGAGGCTAACATTATGGGTATTGAATTCTGCGGGATTCCTCTTCGGAGTAGCGCAGTCCTGATAACATCCCTGCAACCAGAGTAATCTGCCGGTGGATCTTGCGGTCCCTACAATCAGATATGATCATATCATCTCGTGAATGTAGGACCAAGGGATTCGAGATAAGTAAACTGTTGAAAAGCGGATACCATGCTTGTGTAGGCCATTGAGGGACTACTACAATGCCTGTCGCTTGGTCATTTATGATTTTACGAAGTAATTTTAAAATTATAGATATGGGAGGAAACGCGTAAAAGAATAATGATCTCCATGATAATGTAAATGCATTTACTGTATAAGCATCTGGATCCCGATGCCATGAAACGTATTTCTCACATTTGCGATTAGTCCTACTAGCAAAAAGATCTATTTCTGGCATGCCAAAATAATCCGTAATTCTATGGAATGCATCAAAAGAAATTTCCCATTCAATATCTGGATGAGATCTCCTAGACTCGGCATCTGCGATGCTATTTTCACTAGAACTAATATAATCAGCGTGAATTATAATTTTACGCGCTTCACACCATTTCCACAATTGTTGTGTTATATCTGTTAGATAAGGGAATTTCACACCACCCATTCTGTTAATATAAGATATTGCCGTAGTGTTGTCAATCCGTAAAAGAATTTGACAATTTCGATACCCCATTGCAAAACTTTTCAGTCCTAAATATGCCGCTAGTATTTCTAAATAATTGATATGCCTAGTTTTCTCGAAATTACTCCAGGGGCCACTCGCGGTATCACGACCACAAGCTGCTCCCCATCCCGTTGTTGAGGCATCAGTAAAGATTTCGAGGGCATATTCATCACCTTTAATTTTACTTGATGTATAAATTGCCTCTAACCACCAATCAAAAATAGACGTTAAATTTTGAGGTATCGACATATATTTATCATAATTTTCATCGTCCTTTAAATTGAGAAACTTGCATCTTTCAAAATCTTTTGTGTAAAGCCATCCATATTCAATGGCTTGACAAGCAGATGTAAGTAATCCTAAAAAACGAGCAAACTCTCTGATTTTACATCTCTTTAAAGATTTAAATCGTAAAATTTCTTTTTGATCCTTTCTATTTTTTCGTCGGGTAATCTAAGTTCAAATTTTGTAGAATCAATTATATTTCCTAAAAACTTACATTTATGACTAGGAGTGAGCGAACTTTTTTCTAAGTTTATAATAAATCCCAAAGACTCTAATAAAAGTTTAGTTTTGTTCACATTATCTAAGCAATTTTCATAATTTTTAGCAGTTAAAAAGGCGTCGTCTAAATAAAAGGTTGATAAATAGCCCATAGTTCTCAGTAACTTAATGACTGGTTTAAGAATTTTAGTAAAGACATACGGTGCAGTGTTTAAACCAAATGGCAGAACATTAAATTCATAAAGATTGCCGTCCCACATAAAGCGTAAATATTTTCTAGAATCTTTATGCATTTTGATTAAAAAATACGCATCCTTTAAATCAATTGTACTCATATAACCATTTTTATTAACTAATTTAACTGCAGTTCGAAGATCTTCAAGTTTGAAATGTTGAGTTACAATAAATTTATTAAGTTGTTTCAGATTCAATATAAATCTGTTTTTGCCATTTGGTTTAGGCACCAGAAATACACTTGAAATGAATTGATTATCACATGGTTTACAAGGTGATATAGCACCTGAACTTAAAAGTTCGTCTATGCACACTTTATAAGAATTATAATCTGATTGTGAGTATCTAGGTTCAGTGGGCACTATAGCCTGTGTAACTGGAGAAGAAAAAGGAATTTTATATCCAGCTATCCAAGAAAGAATGAGTGGATTATTGGTGAGCATAGACCATTGTTTGTAGAAGTAAGAAAGTCGCCCTGCGGGCTTTACCGTAGTTAGCGTCTGTGTCGATTGCTCGGCTGACGTAATGACTTCGAAGAGCTGTGTTGCCTCGTTGACCTCGTCGTCGTCGTGTATCTCGTCGCCGGAGCTGCCGCTCGCGAGTTCCGCACAACCCCCGAGGGCGGCGGCCGACGGTTCGTATTCGCAGGGGGTGCTCTGTAGTTTAAAGGTCTTCCAGATGTTCTGCCGCGATTAGCTATTGACCTTGTGGGGGCAGCTGATCGCAGTTGTGCACCAGTACTAATAATGGTTTTAGCCGATTTCACTGTTTCTGCCAGACTATTACCGAAAAGCATGTCGTCAATTTTCGTCTTTTCTAATTGATCTCTCATTTGTTTGTTCACTGTCGATAAAATGAAATATCGTCGTGACGTTGAATCTGTATATTGGATATCGCCCAAGATACGAGCTGTATCCATCAACAGTTTTAGAAGATCAGCGTTCTTTTGCTCAGAAGACAATAATAACGTTATTGCTTCTCCTAAAGACGATAATGCACAAGAAGTTAAATTTTGCTTAAATTCTATCCCTTTGTCTCTCTTAATCTGACTTTCTTGGAGGGAGGCTCTAATTTCTGGATTCAGAGTAGGTGCTTTTATAAACTTGCAATTTGCTGGAACCATATATTTTTGCTTAAGTTCTTTGCGTATTTCCGAAGTAAGGCCTGATACAGCAATATGATTCAGCCTTATGGCAATATCCTTTTGTATCTCTTTGCCATATTCTTTACTTGTAGTGGGGTCTTCCCCCAGGATATCTAGTAGATCAGGATCTAATTCAAGGACCTGCTCTTGAAGTGCAGGTGTATTGATTTGTTCAACGGGTTGTATTAACTCAGTTGTAATATTATTGGCAATAGGCTCGGTCATTATTTGCTTATCTGTAGATGTTTCATCTAAGGATATAGTATTTCCACTAGTAATTTGCGGTTCAGGGACAGTATCTTTTTGTTCCTCCGACAAAGATGGAAAAACATTTGTTTGCCAATAAGAGCAACCCGGCTGTGAATTATCCTGTATTACTGTAATTGAATCGCACTCTGGAAGTGGGAAAAAATAATGTTTTTACAAATTGGGTAGTGAGACTCCTGATGAGAAACACGCAAACCCGTACATGACGTATTTTGTGAAATCGTGGGTAGTGAGACTCTTTTTGAGAAGCACGCAAACCCGTTTCAGCGTCTTGTAAAAGTGGTATATTAATAATTCATGGGTAGTGAGACTCCTTATGAGAAACACGCAAACCCGTATAAGTATCTTGTAAAAGTAGATATTAATAAATCATGGGTAGTGAGACTCCTTCCGAGAAACACGCAAACCCGTACAACAATCTTGTGAAAATGACATATTTTTAAATCACGGGTAGTGAGACTCCTTGTGAGAAACACGCAAACCCGTACGGCGAACACATATATTGCGACGAGTATAATATAGCTTGGGTAGTGAGACTCCTGATGAGAAACACGCAAACCCATTTAAATAGCTGGTATATTTGTCACCAGTACACAAACCACTAATAAATTTTTGTTTAGATATGCATTCAATAAAAATAAGTAAATACCACGTATAATTCTTACGTGTCCAATAAGATAGGATCCAAAAAGTGTTTTTTAAGCGAGTCAAACTCACCTGATCGGTTTTGAGGCGAATCACTATCGTAATCACTCGAATTTCTATGACGCCGTCGACGCCCACGTTTAATTTTACGTTGCAGTTTTTTTATCTGTTTAGATAAAGCCTCGTATTCATCATCACTATATTCACGTTTTCTTTTTGGCATATTTCTACAAAAAATCTAAAACACTCACGAAAGATTACAAAATCGAGAATAGAGAAAATTAATTTAAATTTCGAACGTGCGGTACAGCGAAGCACAAAAATGTGAATGACGGCCGAGACCGGTAAGAGCGAGCGAGAGGTGTATAAGTGGGGAATGTTCAGATACCCTCAATAGTTTTGATATTTTTGTATTTTTTTTTTTTTATTTGGTAGGTACTCCTATCTCTTAACGAATGTGCAGTATGTAAGCGCTAGATGTGGAACTACAAGTGTATCAATGCTAATATCGAGAACGAATGCTCGAGAGTAATATCTGTGGAGTGGTTTAGCCGTGAGTATAACAGTATATACGTCGCATTTATAATATTTATTGCTAAGGAGGTATGGAAATATGGATACGTTCTTATGAATGACATACCCGGGGCTCTAGCAGAAATTTGCATTTTTTTATATACTACTAGTGGTTCTATCTGTGGGTCTGACGCAGAATGTGCACTTCGCAAAACGTACACTCGAACAAAAGGTGCATTTCGCAATTGGTTCACTTCGCAGAATTAGCATAATCCTAACTAATATTATAAATGTGAAAGTGAGTTTGTTTGTTACCTTTTCACGGTTTATTTACTGAACCAATCCTCCTGAAATTTCGCTACACATAGCTGGAAGTGCGGAGAAGGACATAGGGTAAGTAACTTTCAAACCGGGAAAGAGCACTGTTCCCGTGGGAAATCCACGCGGGCGAAGCCGCGGGCGAAAGCTAATAATACCCAGCGGAATACCGCAGGGTTCGCTTTTGGGCCCATTATTATTTACCGTGTTTATCAATGACATTAGCAGTTGCCTGAGGTCTTCTCATGTATTGTGTTTCGCCGATGATATGAAAATATTTTCAGCTATATCATCCCACGACGATGTGTTGGCTTTGCAATCTGATCTGTCTCGGTTGGAAAGTTACTGTTCGGACAATTGCTTGGAACTAAATCCATCTAAATGCTGTGTTATTACGTTCACCAGGAAAAGGAACTTAATTTCCTTTTCGTACACTCTCAAAGGCGAGTCATTACAGCGAAATACATGTGTAAGGGATCTGGGCGTTTATCACGACGATAAATTTTTATTTGAGGACCACGTTGACAAGGTGGTGGCAAAAGCATCCAAAGCACTTGGTTTCGTATTGCGCTGCGCTTCTTCTTTTCGCTCTGCTAAAACCCTAAAAATACTGTACTGCGCTTTTGTGAGAAGTAACGTTGAGTACGCCTCACAGGTTTGGAATCCTAGGTACCAAGTTTATATTGATCGAATTAAAAGGATCCAAATGAAATTTATTAAACATTTGTGTTACCGTCTTAAGATTAATTATAATTCATTAGATTATGTTCCACTGTGTAAGCAGCATCATCTCGTTCCCCTAAATTTACGCCGTGAAGTTGCGGATATCACCTATCTGTTAAAGTTGACGACTGGATTGGTAGATTCCCCAGAGCTATTGTCTAAGCTAAATTTCTCAGTTCCCGCCAAATCTCTTCGGCATTATTCCCCTATCAGTCTTTCGGTGGTGTCGATCAATTATTATAGACAAAACTCATTCCTATGGCGAGCAGGTAGACTGTTCAACACTGTTTCCAAAACCTTAGATTTTGATATTTTTAATACAACTCCAGCCAGGGCTAAACGTTTATTGTATGGCAAATTCTTTGAACATTAGTTTTTTTTTTTTTTATCTTTTATTGAACTTATTTTTCTTGAGGTTTTATTAAGTTTGTATAGTATTCTGCACTCAAATCCAGGACCTTTGTTTATAATGTTCATTTCAAATCATTTAATATTTTCATGTTATATATATGTTACTTGTAGTCTGTAAATACTTACATAGGCATTCCTGATGATGTTCTGCGATTATCTGAATGTGTTGTTGGCGTTCCCAAAAATTCTAAATTTCTAGTGTGCTATTATTTGTGAAGACCTATAATTGCCTTGAAACTTGTATTTTATCACTATCATAATCTAGCTGTATATAATAGCTATAAATAAAATCAGAGTTGTAAAGTTATCACGTTTATTAGTTAAGTACCACAAAGACAAGAAAGGAATACTTATAAAATTTAAATTATCTAATTATAACTTAACTATTCAGTTAGGTAAGTCCAACTTTGAGAAAGAGGTCAACCGTCGAATCCAACTCGGCTGGGCAGCGTTCGGGAAGCTTCGCGATATCTTCTCGTCCAAAATACCGCAGTGTCTCAAGACTAAGGTCTTTGACCAGTGTGTGTTGCCAGTAATGACATACGGAACAGAGACGTGGTCGCTTACTATGGGCCTCATAAGAAGGCTCAAGGTCACCCAAAGGGCGATTGAGCGCGCTATGCTCGGAGTTTCTCTGCGTGATCGAATCAGAAATGAGGAGATCCCTAGGAGAACTAAAGTAACCGACATAGCCCGCAGAATCGCGAAACTTAAGTGGCAGTGGGCGGGGCACATGGTACTGTTGTGTTGTGTGATTTATTGTTTATATTGTACTGATTGTAAAGTCCTAGTTTTCCTAATAAATAAAATATGAAGTTTTACGTCGTATATGGGTGACGCCTGTAATATGAAGTTTTGCACGGGTGACGCCCGTTAAATGAAGTTTAACGCACAACGCGGTTTATGACGGGTTTAGTGATCAAGGGCCTGGTTTCTATACAAACCATTAATTAACTTATTCATTTTGATTTCATGCTGATCAACACTAAATAAATATTTGTCTTCGTTGAAATCACCTAAACAAAGGAGGGATGTAGTGTTCATGTCAAAGTGACGTTACGTAAAGTGACGTTATGTCAGCCTCCCCACTGCTTCCATATAGAATGGGCCGTTGCTCCGGAGTATGCTCGGATACGTCGAGGTGTGCGGACCGCTGCTGAGTGACTATTTATTATGTGTGTGTGAAGGTTAGTTATTAACTAACCTTCACACACACAGATTAATTAATGTATACGGTGGAACATCAGTTAGTTGGTTGTGATGTACATTGCGTGCGGAGGCGGGGCGCGCAACATAGCCGTATGAGGTACACTACAGTTCCGTTTTTACCTTTTGAAGTACGGAACGCTAAATATAAATTTATTTATAATTTTATTAATTATTATAAAATCTGACATATGTACATAACTAAAACAACTATTTCTCGTGACCAGAGGGCTGGCATTTATCTCGCTCAGAGATTAAGCTTTGCCATCCAACGTGGCAATGCTGTCAGCCTTCTGGGCACGTTACCTCATGGCAACGAATTGTCAGGACTGGCGTTTTTGTAAATATCTATACATATAATACAACAGTAAAAATATTTTGTCTGTACATTTAGTATTTTTGACTGAAATGGATAGAGGGACACTTAAAGAGAATAATAGAAAGCAAAAAAAAAATTTTGGAATTTCTTGTCTGTCTGTCTGTCTGTATGTATGTACGCGTTTCACGCAAAAACTACTAGACGGATTTGAATGAAACTTTTTTTGTTGTATAGCTATTAAGCCTGGGCAACATATAGGCTATAATTGATTTTGAAAACTGGAACATCTGATGAAGAACCTTAACAGAACAGCTAAACTATAAGAAATATGGAAATAGCGCCTTAGCAAAAGTTGTTTAACCTGATGAGCATTTTCTGTTAACGTATAGAAATTGAAGATTATGGAACATCTGATGAAGAACTCCAAGAGATCAGCTACTCTATCAAATAAATGGAAATGGGGCCTTAGCAAAAGTCGTTCAACCTGATGAGCATTTTCTACTGACGTATAAATAGACAGGACATGGGATAGGACAAAGAGGGACTCGGGCGGGGTGGGAGTGGTGGTACACGGAAACTTGTAGATAACGAGAAGACGAAGATCGTTTATTGAATGAAATATCACTTTTGATTCATTTTAATTATAACATTGCGACTGTACTACGAGTACCAAATATATTCCCGCAGGAGACGGGATAACCAAATGACTGAAATTTTGAGTATACTGGAGTTTAGGTTACTACAGTTTGGAACACAAAAATATTTTTCATCTAAGCGAAACTCACGCGGGCGAAGCCGCGGGCAACATTGCTAGTTTCATATAAAAATTTAATGTACATTCGTCCACATAGATAATTGTTTATTATTGTAAGACTTGTAAAGTGTAAAGTGTAACTTGTAAAGTGACATTTTTAGAGAAAATGAAGCAGTGGAGTTTGTTGCGCCGCCTCTTCTCAGCTTGCACTTTGGAGTTGGAGGCGGTATCACATCTATGGATTTTACGTTTGAAGTCATATGAAGAGCCTTGTCTACGATAAAAGAAAAAAAAAGATTGAAATTTATTTGGGAAAAACAAAGAACTTATTATGAGTACATCACTATGATAAGAATAGGCACGTCACTAGGGTGATGAGCAAGATGGCGTCCCCTTGTATTTGATCGTGCTGTCTCGTGTGATATCTAATGAACACTTTAGTCTTGAAGTATTTACTTTATTTATTATCTGCACCTAGTACAACAGAACTAAAATATCAAATATTTTGAAAATAGTTCACCTTTGGATAACACATTATAGAGTTAAATCAATTTAAAATAACAGTACCTACAACCCCTGAGAGGATTGCATTTAGTAACCAGTAACCCTGTATATTGCTAGCTAACACTGTCCAAGCTACACAACACTGCGAAATATTTCTTTTTATTTATTAGGAACTAGCTGCCCTCCGCTCCCGTACGAGTTTTGGGATATTATGTCTTTATCAGTGTTTCTATGTGGATTCGCAACAGCGAGATTGGAACATATAGTGTCTAGAGGTTAAGAGCTACTGTACTTTCTTCCTTTCTAGGAAGAAAGATGAAATTTGGTTTGTAAACTAGAATTAGTATACACAAACAATAAAAAAAATCTAAAACTGGGAATTTACCAATCCCACCAAAAATATTTTCATGTAAAGTGTTGCCAAGAGAAGACCATAAGGTGCGCACTGACAAAAATATATGAGATCTCATGTAGAGCCAAGCTTCTAACTCTACCACCCCACCCTAACTCTACACGTCCACCTACTAACTTGGTCTACTTCACAAAACTCTATGTTGCTTGGCCGTATTGTTTGTGAAGATAGTGTTGTAGAGTTAGTAATCTTGACTCTACATGAGATAAAGATATATGTATTTGCCAAAACATCGTGATACATTAATATCACAGAAGTAATAAAAATATAATTAAAATTAGTCAACAATAGAAATAAGAAAAAATATGTCAGGAATGTCATAATTAAAAATTGTCATTCAGGGAATCTCGAATATTGGAACAGCATTTGTCTACTAGGAACATTTTCGACTGTGTTTTCTTTCTTGTGGAATTTTATTATACACTTTAGGTAGGTGCCATGACATGGATACTATGCTATCCATGGCATGGTACCTATGATGAGATCTGATAATTTTTTGACTATCTCCTCTTGGCAACACTTTACATGAAACACTGGTTTTGGTTTCTACAGATTAAATTATAATGTTATAATAGGCAATTTGCCTCTTTTTAATTTATTTGGCTCGGCAAAGAAACTTATACATAATTAGCGCAACACAACTATTAATAAAAGTACCACCAACATCGCGATTTATATTTAATTATTTTTTGACTTTGTATTTCATTTTCAACTTGAATTTTTACGGTCGTCGTCGTGTCGCTTGTCGGGCGCGAGCGAGCAGCGTGCAGGGCGATGGAGGGGCAGGAGGGGCGGGGGGGAGGGGGAGGGGGAGGGGCGGCCGGTCACGACCGCGCCGCGCCGACTTCGCACCGGTCGGGTCAGTTCCGAGCGGCGGCGCCTGCGCATACACGCGCTCGCGTTTCATACATAAGAATACATACTTCATTTCTTCGAAAGTCCCGCTCGTGTCGATCCTTTGTGAAGTCAAAATTTATGGACTGTGTTGTGAGCAGTGACTGGACCAGTGTTTATGTGATAACTTTGCTGAATGATCGCCGGATGATGGAATATACGAATTGCAACTTTTGCGCTCAAGACCTTTATGGTGTTTAAAAAAATTGTTGCGAGTGAAATCTTTATCAGCAGTGCGTGCGGCGCAGGCAGCTCATTGTCAGATTATCTAGATACAGAACTGGTAAGAGAGGCGGCCGACCGCTTTCTTTATTGTTTTGGTTCGCTCCGGCGCCGGGCCTGGCTCGCAGGAGTCGCAGGGCAGGACTCGTCCGACACGCAGACGCAGCACAACATCCTGCGCGGGCGACACACACACAACACGATACTGCATCACGGTTTAAGATACCTAGTTTTATCTTTCATAGGTTCGTGAATTAGGTTTTTTCATGTGAGGCTGACAAAGTTTTCAAGATACTCAAAGACTAGCTAAGACAGGACCAACAACAATATGATTTCATACTTGCTCTGAGTGAGGTACCTACTACAAGGAACCGTATATCAGTAAAAGCCTTCCCTATTCCAAAAAACAATTTTTATCCTGCAAAGAAATAAACAGCAATACCTAGTTACATGGCAACAATTGTCCACTGGGAAAAAGGAGAAGGCAACGAACCCGTTCAAGAATTAAGTAACTGTAAACGAAGCGTTATTTTATTTCATTTTATGACGAACACAAGTCAAAAAGTTATAAACCCCTTTTCATATGTCATGATTTTTGCGTAGGTACTTACAGAATTAATGTAGATATATTCGTTGCATTTTGCATGTCAAGCAAGACGCGCAAGCTATTATTATTATAACTTAGGATGGGTCAACTCAACCCAATACATGAATTTATTATTACTACATTTTTAAACGTCTAGGGGTTTAAACTGTTACCGTTATTACTTTGACAGTAACTAGATGATCTGAGACTAGAAGAGACTTGACAATAGCTTAAGTAAAACTCAAATATATGTATAAAAAAGAATTGGTACCAAAAGGGTCAAATAATAGAATATTTTCCCATAAGACAAGAACAGAACCTTAATAGGTAATATAGTTTTGTAGTCAAGACCCTTTTTCTCAGTAATGCGCTACTTGGTACGGTCTCAACTCAATGCTATGCAAAGCTGTGAAAAAATATTACATCAATGTCATCAAAACATAATTATGAGGTTGGGTTGCACCGAAATCGAAGTTTTTGTTAAGGCTAGTCCCAAAGTTATATAACGTAACAGTAACTTTTACTATTGTCATACTATTTGACAACTGGTGCAAGTCATATTTTGCCCAACCAGTAGGGTTAAAGTAACTGTTAGTGTTAAACTAAATCTGTGCATAATGTCTTAATTTTTCGCATATTTTGCGATTTTTATGTCTTACAGTACTTGTACAGGAATAAATCTGTAACTTGTCAGTATGTTGTTTAAACCAGGTTGAGAACCAGATTTAGCCGTTTTGTACGGAATCTTCAGGACTGGGAGTTCTACTTGTATTTTCACATTTTTATTTGGAGACATGAGAATACTACTCTACTACTCTTATTGGAATTTGATTAGGATGACTGTCTTGTGCAAAATTACATGTTAATTACCTACCTTGGAAGGAGGACATACATGTAGTGCAAAAATTAATGGGTATAGCTCTCAAATAAATACTGTTATCACATTTGTTATGATTGAGGACTTCTCAATAATAACTTTTAGTTACCAACTGATACTTCTTAGTCAACATTACTGTAGATCCGACTTGACATTTTCAGACTTTGACCTTGACATTCATCGACTTTGACATTAAACGATGTATCGAATGAAGTTACTTTACTGTATGTGCCTCAGAAATCTGAATGTTAAACACCGATGTTTTATTGACTATTTCTGAATAAAATGATTCGTCAAGTAAGTATAGCATCATCATCTTTTTCAGCCCACATCAACCCGCTGCTGTGCATACCCTTCCCTTTCTTCGCGACACTTCCCTAAGGTATAGTAGGTCCATCAAGTATATGTATATAAATGTTAATTAAAACTCAAAAATGGAAGGTAATCTTCAACAACAAAAAGATGTTGTACTTATTTTTTCTCCTGTATTTCTGAACATCAAGAAATCAGAGGCTTTGATGGTTAATATAGCTAAAGGCAAAAACCAAAGGTATGAATTAAAACGAATAAGGATAACAGTGTGAGGTGTGCAAACAGCGGCTGCGTAAGCTACCACTGGGACATGGAGGACGGGACTCACGCTGTCAAAATAATTACACCAATAAATAGTTTATTGACAGCAACCGCTACGCCACCCGCACAGAGCTCACACGCCGCAGACACGGCGCACGAAACAATATATTGATACAGGACTAATAAATTGGTGATAGCGGGCTCATGGAAAATCAACAAGTTAATCGAAGCAATGATAGAGATAACATAATAATGATAACATTTTGGGGTTTGATAAAGTACAAAACTAAGGAGTACCTATATCAGAGAAAGTATACCTACATCTAGCAAAACATTTGGGCATTTGAATAGCAGATAATCATTGAATCCTATGTTGGGCTCTTAAAGAGCTCTGCATAGAATAAAATAGATTATACAAAACACACTTAGAATCCCCAAGAAGAAAGTAATAAAAAAGTTAGCCGTTATGGGACGCCCGGTAGATGTAAAACAAATAATATAAGCATCGTGGCATGAGGCATATGCCATTTTCCGACACGGCGTAGTTCGAGTCTATTTTACTGCCAAGCCGAGCCAATATATATTTTATATATTTTTTATGTTGTGTTCTTAGAGATACTAAGGTTGTTTTGGGAAACATATCCAAGAAGGGCATGCCTATGATCCAACTATGATCCAAGATTATGTAGCTCTATGTTGGAGTATCATTTATGCAAAACAACGATGGGAGTGCGCGAGTGACACGGACAGTGTACACACGCGGTAAAAACGCTCATTAGACGGGACTCGCCCAGGAATAAATTATGAGCTATTACAACTATTTAAGATAAGAATCTTGTCTGATTAACGCGCAAAAACGAGCTCGCGGCTCAATGATTGCAAAAAACACCGAATGATTTATTAGAACACTCGAGAGTTTGGGGTCTAGTCTCTGCGTGTGTTCCTCGTTACAACTTCCTTATACTTACGATACGAGTTAAAGGAATGCTGTGAATGTACGTCTGTCTGTCACCTCGCCATGACCGTCAATATTTGCAGGCTTTGACTCGCCCACCGCCTCAATTTAACATCCAACAATAAGGATTTCGCACTCCAAGAACTTATATTTGCTTTAGATTTGCGGCGCCGCGTTCGTCGAATTTCACACAACCATAAAGACTGCAACGGAATCACCTGTGGGTGAGATTAACACTGTTTGCTAAAATGTCAGGAACGCGGTTTCTAATAATGCGAAAAATGTCATAAGTAAACGCTGGTAGATACACATTGATAAGGAGAGACGTGAGCAAATACAGATCAAATGCCGCAGCAATGACACGAGCCGATGATGCAGCTTGCAGTAGCTGCATATCTCGTATTCCTGGAGTGAGGAAATAGACAGTGCTAACTACAATAACAAATGTAGTTAATAGACGATTATTGCTTACATTGCGAAGTTGCATTGAGGGGACAAATCACACAGACAAAGTTTACTACAGTAAGCCCCAAAGTAAGTTGTGTTATGTTATGAGATACTAACTATTATATATCAAATACATATAGTATAGATAAATATCAAAGACCCAGTACCTACCGGGAACCGAACACGGGCCCTCCGATATGGAATTCCGGGGCGTGATAACAATTAGGCTACGTAGGTCGTCAACTAAACGAACAATAACATACATTGTGTTTGTGTGGCTATTAATATGTATATATAATTACTATATGTATTGATCACGTTTTTCTCGCGGTCGGGGGTCCGCGGGGTCAAGAGGAGCGGGAGGGGCTTGTCCGCTGACTCGGCGAATATTTGTGTTGTATGGGTCTGCGACCGGCGGCGGCGGCGCATTCGCTATTGCCAGATGAAATATATTATGATATTCTGATGTTTTCTTGCGCAAAAGTTCCGACGGACATTTTTGTCATCAATTTCCTGCCGGAATGGAGCCTCAGGACGCAGTCAATAGCTGCTGACACAAACTTAAATAAAGAAAAGAGTTCACTCCTTCAGGAGTTCAATGATAAATCAAATAATACTAAAGAACAGTAAACTAACAACACTTAAGATAACCAAAACAATAACATTTTATTTTTAAATGTTCCTCAATATTTTTATCTGCATTTAAGACGCAGGTTCAAAAACCATTAATACTAATAATCTCACAGAAAACATCACCCCCGATCCTGTTTACAAAGATTAACTCTTCCCAGATATGAAGGAGGCCGAGGTTTAATTGACATTGTTAATATTCACAAAAAACAAATAAAATCATTGCGACAGTATTTTTTTTCACGTGTAGACTGTTCAACACTTCATAAAATAATTATCGATGCTGACAAAAAGCTCACCCCACTTAATCTAGCAGTCCGGAATCCACAGAGAAAAGAACAATTTTTTTTTTATAATGTATTATTATTTTTTTTTTCATAAACGTATGAGTATTTGTAGGGTATGTAAATCACGTGATTTACATTACCCTACAAAGTCATTGATTCGAGGGAGAAGATTGCGACATGGAATCGAAAGTCTCTGCACGGACGACATAGACACGACCTGAAACAGCCTTATGTCGACAAATGTACTTATGTTTTTTACGCAAATATACCCACCGACAACTGTAGGCACTGTCACTCTAGCTCGGAAACGATCCAGCATATAACTTCAGCGTGTAAATCTCTTGTTCAATCAGACTATAAGCATCGTCACGATCAAGTGGCATCTATCATACATCAACATCTTTCCTATAAACACAACTTTATACCAAAGAAAATTTCGTATTACAAATACAAGCCAGAAACCATCCACGACAATAGCAGCTGTAGAATATACTGGGATAGAACAATAGTCACAGACAAAACTATACATTTTAACCGATCCGACATTACACTCCACGATAAGATTAGTAAAACTGCCTACCTCATCGATATAGCTATACCAAACACACACAATATTCAGGCAACCATATCCCAAAAACTCACCAAGTATCAAGACCTAGCCATAGAGTTAAACGTCAGTGGAGAGTAGAATCGGTGCATATAGTCCCGATTGTAATCTCTGCAACTGGCGTCGTCCCAAAGTCTTTACAATAAGGCTAGACATATTAAAAGCTAATAAAAACACACTGTATCTCCTTTAAAAAACAGTTATCTTAAACACCTGTCGTCTTACTAGAAAATTCCTTACAACTCTTTCGACAACAATTTCGAACTTCCTTACAACTATTTCGACTTCATACAATACAATTATATGATTCTCTTATCTCACGCTTGGCCACGGCCCGTGTGTTTAGGTATACCCCTTTTTCAAAAAGGGAGTGAAAAACTTTTGTGCATAAATAATAATAATAAAATCTTTATTTCGGACTAGTCCATATTTTGTTAGTATATTATTGTTCTTAATACTAGTGTTAGTAACGTTTACATTTAGGTACAATCGGTTTAATTGACCCGATGTACGCCTCTATGCATAAACGCATCCACCCAGTGCCTCACAAAAGGCCCATCGATTTTACCGGCCAGGGTACTAAGTATACTATCATGGTTCCATTATCCTGGAACCTTTCTCTACTATTCAAAATTTGAGTATATTTACGGAAACATCGATGCTGAAAGAGACTGTACGTACATTGATTGCATTTAGGAAGTGTTGCTGAAAGGCAACTTGCTGTCGTGTGTAGTTGTGTGTGTGTACCCCTGTGTATACGCAGCCTACGCGGAGAGGTGTTATCTAATGAAGTCCTAAATCATCGGAATCAATATAAGCGTGGCATCGATCAAACTGTCCAAACAGCGCCGGGCCGCTCCTGCGATCATTTACATACAAGCTTAATGGACACATTTAAATATATTAGCGAAAAACAAGAATTATCTCGAAAGAGTCACGATCTCGCGTGAAAAATGATTTGCTGATGGACGACGATTAGAGTTTAAGCATTTGTATGCTATGAATATAGATAAACGTCGTCTTTTATTGATATCAGTGTAAGACTCCAGCTGTATTTGACAAAAAACAAATAAATATAATTATTTTGTATAGAAAAAGGTATATTTTACACGTTCGAAAGTATTACAGAGAAATTAATTTGACAGTTCACAATAACCTTAATATGTACCTATTATTACAACTAGTGGTTCTGTGAGAACAGTAGACCTCGCGAGCCCTTCCACGAAATAACCGATATTTTACCGTGTCCCTGGCTTAGAAGAGTTTTGAAACCAACCTACCAATGCTGTAAAGAAAGTAAAAAGTTCTTGTGGTTGGTCAATACCACGAAAAAATTTACTGAAACCTGCCTTTTCCGCCTCGAAATAATTGACCGAGCGAGCGAAGCGAGCGAAGGTCTCTAAATCGAGTTGGGGGCGAAACACATTGTTTGTATGTATGTATGTATGTATGTATGTATGTATGTATGTATGTATGTTTGTACCGCGATAACTGCCGAACCGATGGTCCGATTTTGATGAAATTTGGTAGGCATGTAGGAAATATCAATAGAATTTTCAAGTTCGTTGGGCATCAAAATCGGTTCAGTAGTTTTTGAAATATTAATAAAAACGTCCGCGATTATCTAGCAAACGAAACCATAGCGTGTTCTAACTTTGGATAACGCCATCTAGATTTTATTTAGGGAACTGAATTATGATAGAAAAGTCGAAATCAGAGTATAAAAACGCGAGTAATAATCGCGAGGTCTAAGTTCGCGGCGAACTACTAGTATAAATAATAATAATAAATATATACGGACAAATCACACAGATTGAGTAAGTTCAAGACTTTACGGGATGCTAATTTAACAATACTATATTTTATAACAAATACATATATGTATAGATAAATATCCAAAACCCACGTCAATCTGAAAAAGATTATTTTCCATCTGTGACCCGTCTGGCGTGATGACCGTTAGGCCACGGAGGTCGTCAGTCGTCAGAAATGCATGGTTTGATCTATTGGTTATTTATGTAATTTGCGCAACAAAATTAAAGTTCAAAAAAGAAAGTTCAATTTTAAATCCAATCTATTATATACATATACGTATATATTACTTTTTTTAATAGGATTCTAATCATACAATGAAGTTTTTTGATATCAGATTTATTTCAAGTGTTCAAGATAATTCCACCAAGCAAAGCAATCCACAATACAATACCATTAACCAAATAAATACTTAAGTTTTTTTTTTCAGTTTGCGTGTACCACCCTAGATCTCATATATGCTTCTCATCAGGCAAGATAGAGGTCAAACGCACTCAGTTTAAAAAAAAAATATACGCAATTCAAACAATCTCATTTTAATCAATAAATCAAGTCACTCTTAAATGAATTTGCGAGTATTAAAAGCTTTGCTGCGCCATCTATTGATTTATTTGTGAACTATCGTATAAGAATTTAATATATGGATTTATAGCGGTTTTATTGAATTTCACTATGTTGTTCATACAAAAAAGTTGCGTCTTAATGAGGATAACAAATATGTATAACGACATTTTTGATTTTTTTTTAAATAGCTGAGATATAAGGTTTTTTTTATATATTATCGCCATTTTATAAAATTTCGAAAAACTGGCTCGACTAAAAAATTCTATAAAATTACCGAACCTGCTCACAAAATTTCATAAGAATCGGTTCAGAAATGCGACCTGTAGGCGATAACATCCGGACAGACAAAAGAATTTTCGGCTAGTGGAAACTGAGACGCTTCGCTCGCTGCGCTCGCTCGGTCGATTATTTATTACACATATTTTGACTAAGGTATGGAGTTGGTTAAGTCAGGCAATGTAGAGTTAGTTAGAAGCTGGGCTCTACATGAGATATAACTTTTTGACAGTGCGAGCCTTATGTATTGGCATAATTTTAAATGAAAATGTTTTTGGTGGGATTTAATTATCACATTTTCCGTTATATAATACATCAAAAAAATAAAAAGATACCTATATGAAATCATATGATCATTTAATACTATTGTCAAATGATCTAAACTATATGTCAAAGATAAATAATACATTGAGCAAGCAAGAGGGTAGAGGGTTTAGCTCTAACAACAACTTGGTTTCCGTTCTCAGGTCAGCATATTAGTGACAGTCAAGTCAATCTTATAAGGAGCAGCATACCTAAATATTCTTCGCACTTGATATAAAATATTTTGACGAAGTGATGTGTTTTTATTTATCGCTCCATTATACTAGTCATAAATTAAGTATAAGGCTCGTTTGAGCCTAATTGTGGCTTTTCCAAAAATAGCAATATACCATTTAAATTCTTGCTTGCTTAGCTTCACATTTTTACGATTATGAGGAGCATATTATGGCATATGTGAGGTTGGGTACCTTGTATACTTTTCTAGTTTTATGTTGTTACCTACCCTGAAGATGTAAAATCTACCTGGAAACTAAAAAATTAGGATAAAAAAGTTAATGAACACTTTAAACCTGTTTTAGTTAATATATATTTTGACCCTTTCTCTCTTTTTAACCGACTTCCCAAAAAAGGAGGAGGTTATATGTTTCGATGTATGTATGTTTTTTTGTATGTATGTTCGCCGATTTCTCCGCCTAAACTGACTGATTTTTTTCAAATCAAAAAATCAAAAATATATTTATTTGCTGTTATAGGGTATATATACAGGTGTTCATAAAACATTAGAGCAAGCCTATACAACCGTTGAAAAAACAGTATGCAAATATTTAACTTAAAAACTAAAATTACCTACAACACATTCAAGATATGTTTTACATGCATTAATGACATCTCAGAACAAGTACATATTGTAGTGTAGTAGTAGGTTAAGATATATATAAGATGTGTAATGCATTGAATAAAAGAGTCTACAACCAACACTCGTATGTAGAGGTGTGACGACTTAATGAGACGAGTGTTGGTTGTAGACTCTTTTATTCAATGCATTACACATCTTATATATATCTTAACCTACTACTACACTACAATATGATGTCAGTGTTAAATTAAATTATTAGATGTCAACAACAATAATTTTTACTTTACTGAAAGATACTCATTTATTGAATAAAATGAATGTCCCTGTAACCATTAATGCAAGGTTCTTTTAAATTGATTAAATGGAAGCAATTTTATATCCCCCGATAGTTTATTGTATATTTACACACACACTGCCGAAATTATTTTTTTATTCGAAAGAGTCTATTCCCAAGTTGGTCCCATTTTAAGCACGTCCGAATCTGTTCGGTAAATTTTAAAGATACTTAACAAAATATTAAAATATACAAACATTGGATTATAGAGCAAAAGCCCGCGTCAGCATGCCGCGGCATTATAAATATTTTATAAAACTACATGATTTTATACAATGTTAATTTAATTTTTGTTTTTTAATTTGGCTCCGACTTCACCTCGTTCAGTAGGTAGCTTGCCAATACATTTTTCTTTTTGATTAATCTGACTATATGTTATTTCATGATTTTAAGTCTTATAATGGAAGTCAGTTCATTTATTTGGAAAAAAATATATTAATATATGACATTGAAAAAACGAGAATAAACATAATTAGTGTTTGTTGACTTTTTTATGAATTAGACGGTAAGTTATTATTTTCTCTAATAGAGAAATCATATAACTTCGACTCGCCCATAGCTTGTATGAATTTAAAATGAAGCTGAATTAATATTTGCGAGCAAAAGAAAACATTAACTGCCGTGTGGCAGAATACAGAGATTTATTTTCGTAAATTGGGATCTGCCCACAACTTGGCTCTGATATATATACTTAAATCAAATCAAATCATTTATTTGCAATAAATAGGGTTACAAAAGCTGTTACAAATACAGTGTTCTTATACCTATTTAACTGTAATTAGCATGCAAATCTAGACATATAATAAAACAGTAAAAATATTTTGTCTGTACATTTAGTACTTTTGACTAAAATGGATAGAGGGACACTTAACACTTTACAGGACAGTAAACGAGACACAATAGAAGTTCAATTGTTTTACTGCTATAGCAGTTTACCGTCCAGTAAAGTGTTAAAAAGAACAATAGAAAGCAAAAAATTTTTTTTGGAATTTCTTGTCTGTCTGTCGGTCTGTATGTATGTACGCGTTTCACGCAAAAACTACTGGACGGATTTGAATGAAACTTTTTTTGTTGTATAGCTATTAAGCCTGGGCAACATATAGGCTAATAATTGATTTTGAAAACTGGAACACCTGATGAAAAACCATAACAGAACAGCTAAACTATAAGAAATATAGAAATGATGGTGCCTTAACAAAAGTCGTTCAACCTGATGAGCATTTTCTGCTGACGTATAAAAATTGAAGATCTGGAACATCTGATGAAAAGCTCCAAGAGACCAGCTACACTATAACATATATGGAAATGGCGCCTTAGCAAAAATCGTTCAACCTGATGAGCATTTTCTGCTGACGTATAAAAATTGAAGATCTGGAACATCTGATGAAAATCTCCTAGAGACCAGCTACACTATAACATATATGGAAATGGCACCTTAGCAAAAACCGTTTGACCTGATGAGCATTTTTTGCTGACGTATAAAAATTGAAGATCTGGAACATCTGATAAATAACTTCAAGAAACCAGCTACACTATAACATATACGGAAATGGCGCCTTAGCAAAACTTGGTAAATCTGATAAGCATTTTCTGTAGACGTATAAAAATCGAAGATTGGAATACAGGAAACAGTTTGGAACACAAAAAGACTTTTCATCTAAGGCAAAGTCACGCGGGCGAAGCCGCGGGCAACAGCTAGTTTTAAATAATAATTATCTTACTTCTTTTATTTCGATTACTAAACAAGTGGGAACTAAAGTAATTTAATATCATAAAAACAAGGTACTGGTAGAGTCAGTAGGTACACAGAAATATTAGTAACATTTAGCTGGTAGTAGCTGCATTTAGTTCTGAATTAAGTAAGATGCTGTGAGGTGAGGCAGGCGAAGTGCCGAGTGTCCCGACGACGACGGCGTATCTAAAAGGTTAGCGCGCGGGCCGCGGTCGGGGCGCGATACTGCTCGCTGTACGTACAGTGTACAGTGTGTACGTACAGTACAGACAGCACTGCGACGAGTGTATATCCGACAGCGAACATCGCGGTCCTCGGCGATGTTGTAGCGTCTGTTGTACGATGGTAGGCCCGGCCAATTTATTGCCGCGTTGTTCTTGTCAACTACATACGAGTACATGGAGAGCTTTGGAAACTTTCCGTTTATAGGCTGTCTTGCTAATCGGTTTAAATAAACATCGACGTTGTATTCGATTATATGTAGCTAACACGATTAATTAAAAGTAGTTTTGAGTTGATATTACTCAATGTTCTTATCATAGTTATAATGATCATGACTAGGTACCTACCTGTTTAAACTAATTCCGTCCAAAAATGTCTAATTATGTGGTTCAGAAATTAAAATATAAATCACTGTCGTTAAACGTTCGAAACGCATGTATCCATGTCAACTGAATAATTTGCCTCCACATATACATTAAAAAATAATTATGATATCAAAACTTATGTTTTTTTATGAATTTTAATTAAGAAAAAGTCGTCGTAAATCTTAATTTGGAGTCGTAAAAGGACGCCGAGAGGAAACCGGAGACAGCAATCTAAATCAATAGAAGTCTGCGGCGATTAGCATCGGTAATGATGTCGCATGATCGATGCGAGCGCCGCGCGGCCGCGACGTTATTGGTTTTAATGGTTTATTGGACAATTTGAATAATTTCGATATTGATTGCGAGCTGCGGCCTGAGAACTTCGCGCGATATACAGCTATAAATAAATTATTGAAGATGGAACGAAATTAAATAAATATAATAGGCATTTATCACCCAATTTATAAACATTTATCTCATACATAATTTATTCGTGTTATAGGTAAATTTTTAAGAGAATTATTCGAAAACTAGCTAAACCCCAGGATTTGCGCATCCGTGTGAATTTTTAAAAATCTTATGTTCTTTTCCAGTGTTCACTCTACCCTTGTACCTACCAAAAGTCCAAAATATAATGAAAGTCAATCCAGTTAAAAACTCAACTTTTCATCATCAGGGCACTGTTCAATAGATGTCATCCAGTGTTGAATTTCGCAGTAGAGATCACTTGTGGAGGATTATTAGCGAGGAAAAGAACTGAAGTCAAAAGTCGATCTTTTTTGCGTCTATTCGTTGGTGGGGGACCACCAACACACCTCTAAAAACGTAATCAATCTCATATCCCAACTGGAAGTAAGTCCTGCAGCTGCAAGAACAAATAAAAAACTGAGTGGGCGTGCGTGTCGCCCGACCGACACCGACGTATGCACAGACAACTACGATGACGCAGGTGTACGGACAGTTTCAGTATAAAATTGGAGTCAGTAAACAGATATGGTTAAAATCTATAAGTTGTAGACAATGACCTAGAAATAGACGACTTTATAAAACACTTACTACTATCATTAGACTTGACATGACAGGGCAATTGCAATAAAACTCACCAATTCAGAAAAAATATAATGAATAATTGTACTCGTAAATTAAAAATTTAGGAAATTTTTCTATACTTATTTAGATCACGCTAATTAAGCTTATTTGTTGTGCCAAAATTAGCGCAAACAATAAAAACTGGGTATTATCGATTCGTGGAATCGATAGGGCATGATCGATTTCAGTGTGGTGTTGCATCACCACCACTAGCCAACACTGGAGTGTGGGAGATTCTAAATAAAAATAAACGACGCTTCGGCAGCCGCATTTGGAGTATCTTCACGGACGGTCATTATCATAAAACATTGTTATACTAAAATAAAATCGGGTGTGTACTCCTCGAACGTACTGCATGAGATTCTGTCCAATGTCTAAAGAAACAATCCAGGATCACTGGAAGGTGGCAGAAGAATCCACCTCAAAATAACTCACGAGTGACTAAAAACGTCGAGAACAATAAGCTCTGGCGATCAATAAAATCACAGCGCATCTTGATGTAGATGCAGAATAATTTGTTGAATGCAAAGAATAACTGTTAAATCGGTACCATCAATTAAATTATTGATGACTTCAAACAATACTCGTAAACAATGAGCATGACAACAATATACTTTTCACTTCTCATGCTCTGAAAGTGCTTATTTGTGCAGGATATAGGCTGCACAAAATCGAAGTTTGTGCACAAGGGCATTAACGTATAAATGATACATTTATATTAAGGCAAATAAAATGAGCTATACAGCCAAACACAATAAGAAGTTCATAAATAAAATATTTACTTTAATTTTTTTGCCTTCTGTGTTTCTCTTACTTCCCGTACTACTCTTGTCTCACTTCCCGTACTAGAAAACTTATTTATATCTTCAAAAATCTGAGATATGCAGCTGACTTCCCAACAATCAAAATGACATATTTAGCTTTGTGTCAGTCTCTTTTGACTTATTGCATTGCAGTCTGGGGTGGTGCTGCCAAGACAACACTACTCCCACTGGAGAGATCACAACGTGCTGTTCTTAAAGTTATGACCCGTAAGCCATATCGCTATCCGACCTTCCAACTTTACTCTGACACTTCTGTCCTAACAGTCAGGCAGCTCTTTGTTCTCCAGATAATTCTCAAAAAACACCGCCTGATCGGGTTCGATCAAAATTTACGCAAGCACAAACGAGTGAAGTACACGGTCTGTCCAACCTTAGCTCACAGAACAATACTGGCCAAACGTAACTTCAGAGTACTTAGTTGCGCTCTTTACAATCAAATAAATAAATCCTTAAATATATATCCCTGCACAAAATATAAATGTAAAACAATTGTCCAAAACTGGTTAAAACGTCTAAACTATGATGAAACAGAATCCCTCCTACCTTAAACAACTGCAAAAAAAAAAAAAACATGATACTTAACTTTATAAAACGCCATAAAACGTGTTTATTTCCACTGTGTGATTATCTATCTATTTATATCTACTTATTTATTTATATACTATATAACAACACACATACATCTTAAGCCTCACTTTCATTCATCCATACATATATACCAGTACTCCCATGATACACAACACAAACATACGTACACATTTATTCTATTCTCGCTCACCGCTAAAATACATAAAATGTAATAGGCACCAATACTAATTTTATCTTGAATTTTTGTTATGTATAATCATGTCAAATTCTAAATATAGTCTTAGGCCCAATCACAGATTAGACTAGCTGGGCCTAAGCAAAGCCTCTTTCTTTAATTCTAGTAGCCTGTCGGAAGTATAGTGTGGGTAGGTACATATCACGACCTATGTACTAGACTTTAAAAAAATGTACTGCGCTCTTTCCATCAACCGATCGGTTGTTCATCACCCGAGATACAGACCTATGTCTAGTTCGGGGGTGAGCTCCCGGATGGAGGATGGACTGGCCGCCTTCACTACTTGCTAGTTTTGTGTCCTCTTATTTTTATACACATAAACATAAATATTTGTACTTAAAATACCTACCTTACTGTAAGGAATTAATTCAGGCAAATAAAAGACTTTTTACTTTTTTTTACTTTTACTCTGTTTTTAAAGACTTAAAAGATATTAAAAATTAAATTAAAATTAAAATTATTTAATTAATTGAAGAAAATTATTATTACAAAATTAATTTAATAGTAGGCTGTCTGAAGTCTGAGGCCCAAGCCTAATATCAATGTCGTAAGATTAAAAATAAATAAAACGTTTAATAATAAAAAATAAATAAGCGTTTATTAATTTCTTCAATTTGATTTATTAATCGAAGTGAAAAGCAGAGTTTATAACTCGTCCACAAAACGATTTTTATCCTCGACATGACTATCAGCCCTCGCCCTCGGATAAAAATGGTTCGTTTTGTGCACTTGTTGTAAAATCTACTATTATTTGGCAACGATGATATAATAGAACAGTAAAAATATTTTGTCTGTACATTTAGTATTTTTGACTGAAATGGATAGAGGGACACTTAAAAAGAATAATAGAAAGCGATTTTTTTTTTCTATCTGTCTTTCTGTCTGTATTGTATGTACGTGTTTCACGCAAACTAACAAACTACTGGACTACAAACAAACTACTGGACGGGTTTGAATGAAACTTTTGTGTTGTATAGCTATTAAGCCTAGGCAACATGCTATAAAAAAATAATTGATTTTGAAAACTGGAACACCTGATGGAGAACCTTAACATAACAGCTAAACTATAAGAAATATGGAAATTTCTGTTTATGTATAAAAATCGAAGATCAGTGTCATCTGATGAAGAATTTCCAAGAGACGAGTACTCTATAACATAAATGGTAATAGGGCCTTAGCACGAAGTAGGTAAAGAGGGCCTTAGCAAAAGTAGTTCAACCTAAAGAGGATTTTCTACTGACGTATAAATAGACAGGACACGGGATAGGACAAAGAGTGACTCGGTGTGGGAGTGGCGGTCCACGGGAAATCGTAGATAACGAGCAGATGAAGATCTTTTATTGAATGAAATATCACTTTTGATTCATTTTAACACCGCGACTGTACTACAAGTACCTAATATACTCCCGCGGGATAAGGGATAACCAAATGGCTGAAATTTTGAGTACTTACTGGAGTTTAGGTTTCTACGCCGCGGGCAACAGCTAGTATATATATATATGGTTATACATAGAATTGCATGAAATACATTATTAAGTATAAATAATTTATGAGGTTATTGTTCGTCGTCCACGTCTATATTAGATCGGAAGTTATCCCGTGGCGTGCAGTCTCCGCGTCGTCGGATATATTTAGCGCGGAGATTGCGAGGTGTAATGTAATTCTAATGACGAGGTGTGACGGCGTGAGAGCTGGCGGGAACATCGGCCGGTAGAGCGCTCGTGGAGCTCTCACACTTCTCACAGCGACCGCTTCCTTGCCCTCACCCAAATGCCTACATAATGTGTTCTGATTGACAACAAAATATTATTCCTGATATACTCAGGGTTTGGTTTGCACTTGAAAGATCTTGTATTCGCTCCGGTGGGTCAAAGTAGAAAACTTGTTGAAAATATTCATGGTTCTTGGTTGTGTTTATCTTCTATCCTGTTGAATCCGTATATACTCGACTCGTATATCCGACCGAAAGTTCGTGCTTTGTACGTTTAGCTACAATGTTTGCTTGAACGTTGTTAAATCTAAAACTTTAACTTTAAATCTTCGTTAACCCATAACTAACACTTTCACCTTACCATACTCTAGAACAAACCTTGGCGTCCATCAACCTCTAGCTAGAATATGCGCTACATACAATGAAATCTATGCATATAATAAAACAGTAAAAATATTTTGTCTGTACATTTAGTATTTTTGACTAAAATGGATAGAGGGACACTTAAAAAGAACAATAGAAAGCAAAACATTTTTTTTGGAATTTCTTGTCTGTCTGTCTGTATGTACGCGTTTCACGCAAAAACTACTGGACGGATTTGAATGAAACTTTTTTTGTTATATAGCTATTAAGCCTGAGCAACATATAGGCTATAATTTATTTTGAAAACTGGAACACCTGATGAAGAACCATAACAGAACAGCTAAACTATAAGAAATATGAAAATGGTGCCTTAACAAAAGTCGTTCAACCTGATGAGCATTTTCTGCTGACGTATAAAAATTGAAGATCTGGAACATCTGATGAAGAACTGCAAGAGACCAGCTACACTGTAACATATTTGGAAATGGCGCCTTAGTAAAAGTCGTTCAACCTGATGAGCATTTTCTGCTGACGTATAAAAATTTAAGATCTGGAACATCTGATGAAAAGCTCCAAGAGACCAGCTACACTATAACATATATGGAAATGGCGCCTTAGCAAAAATCGTTCAACCTGATGAGCGTTTTCTGTAGACGTGTATAAAAATTGAAGATCCGAAACATCTGAAACAGTTTGGAACACAAAAAGACTTTTCATCTAAGCGAAACTCACGCGGGCGAAGCCGCGGGCAACAGCTAGTAAACAATAAAATTCCCGAAATTTTTATTTTTCACGACATCCGCAATACCGTCAAACGTCAATACTGAAACATTTTGTAAAGAACAAAAACTGTTTCCAAAGTTTTCACACATGTGTTATACATACAAATTTTATTAGTATTTTCTTTCTTTTACGGCAGCGAATTGTATTATTGCTGAAAGTTGTGCACGCTTTTAATTGGTACATTGTAATGAACATGTACTTATACACCTATGTGTACGTACACTGTATGCGTAAATAAACTTTAATAAATAAATACCATGTACTTGTATGTCTCCACAACGACTCCGCTACTGAGTGTCGAAGTATAAAACGTCGATGTACGTTAGTTCTAAACTGTGGTTCTAAAGTATGCGAATACGATGTACGTTACTGTCTTTGGGATCGGACTCAGTATTGCACAGCTGCGGCTAAACAAGGATATTGTTGCGGTGGCGACCGTTTGAAACTGATGCGAGCAGCGGTCAGGTGACCAGCACTCGATCATATGACTACGTGATAGACAATGCCTATGTTGTGATTATTGGGTAAAAATATCAACACATATTGTTCATCTTGAGTTGTTCATGGAGGTTATTTCAGTTCAAACGAAAGGTGAAGAAAATATGAGATGAGGGTTTTGGCAAGAAACTCCAGAAGATTACATTTTTGTTATTACAACTATTTTATGGGAGAAAACTTTCAACCTAAGTCCGGAATACTTGTCAAGGCACATCAAACGACCATAACATTCATGGTCACGCCGTCGTTTTATCACAATATTCCTGTGGCCGGATTCTGGCTCCATCACCAGATCAGCTCCCTGCAACAATAATATTGTATTGTTATTTCGAATATCATACGCACCAGATACGATATTCGTATCCCTTATGGCTGAAGGCTGTTGTCTTGTCCATTAAGTGAATCGTACGTACGTAACACACGCAACAACTTTCTTGCCAATGTTCATTTTCTGGTTTCCTTCTCCATTTCACATGCAACTCAGCATTACGTTGTCTTGTTCATGTATGCTTGAACACTGATGATTCATTAACTAGAGCGCAGCTTCTCTCACAATGTTTTCTTACACTGAAAGCAAGTGGTGGTCTATGATAATTATTGATTAGAGACAGCTGAAATTAAATAATGCTTGTAAAATGCGTGATTTTACTGCATGTCATAAACCGGCCATTTGCAAGTGCTTTTGTGCATGTAAATAAAAATAGAAAAGTAGCATCGAATCGAATCGGATAGCCGTATAATGGCCGATTTACACTGATCCAGCGTCGAATGCGGACCATTTTACACAGATCTAGTCACGTTCCAGTGCCACTGGCACGGGTTGCGTACGCGGCGTGCTGGGCTGGGGGTGGTCACTAGAACGAAAAATAGGCACGTGGTCATTCCGATCCACCCTGGATCGGTTTACTGGATCAATGTAAATCGGCCTTTAATCTGTAAGTTTATTGGCAGTTACCAGAACGTCTCACAATAATGTTTATGTAAAGATCGCGGGCTGACTGGACACTGTCACTCCCGCGGCCTAGTTCCAACAGGAGTGATGCATTTTATGAGGTGTTCCTCTCAGAGCCCACCGATTCCAATTTCGAGTGGAATACCGCCATTTTATGATGCAATATTATTTCTAACTGCCTGAATAGTAGGAACTTAACATTTTCTTTATTTGTAGGTTCACAATTGTGGATCGAAGAGATACATAAATAAAATATTAGTATCTGGAAGCTATATTTAAGGTGCATTGTACGAACTTATATAAGTAATTAAAATACCAAGAGTCGATGTCACCGGCTATTTGGGGATGTAATGTTATGCAGCGCAGGAGTTCCAAAATTGCGTTTGTATATTTTTAATTTGCACGCTCCTGCCATCTGTCGTCATTCTGGAGAATTAAATTAATATTTTCTGCCGCCCGCCCTAGCCGTTTGGGCGGGGCGCACGGGGCGTCGCCTCGTATGCTTTGTTTCGTACATCTGTAGTTCAAGCGCCAGGTCATAGATGTCGCTACGTTTCTTAATAAAGTGAAAATTTGAAAATAAATAAGTGCTTCTCGCGACTTCATCTCCGTGAATTTATAAACTACAACCTCCTTAATGACTATCTACCTCCCTAAACATGTAAAAAAATAAAATTAAATGAATTTAATGTACTACTTATTAATTTAGAATTTACTTATTAATTTAAAGTAGACGCGAGATCTCATTTCCAAGATCACACAACTTAACTTGAATTTTATCACCTGCACTGAATACCATCAGTCCATCATATTATGTACATTCGATTTAAAAGTTAATAATATAGTTTTATTATTTCTAGTATTTTTTACTAACCATTACAACACAGCCACATAATCTAGGAGCACGATAGTCACTTAGAACACTTCTGCCTTCCTGTAAAGTAAGTTTTCAATGAAGCTAGAAATTTAGAATTACATACATACCTTTTTGTTTCCAGGGTGGCGGTGGCGGCGTGGCGCGGCGTGTGGCGCGGCGCGGCGTGGCGCGGCGTGGCGTGGCGCGGCATGCGCGGAGTGACGTGAGCGATGGCGTCGGAAGCGCGCCCGCGCTCGCCGCTCGAGGGCGCGCGGCGGCGGCGAGAGCGGGACAACAATAGGTGCATATACACTGCACATTTATCCCGTGTACCGCGGAAATGCATTACGTACAATATTATGGGTGCAATTTTCGAAATTGAATAATTGAATTCTTATTTTTTACTAACTAACCAAGAAACTAAATCTAAAATGAGTCTTACTTAAAAAACACGAAGTTAGCATTATATGCGACGCATCCGGTCTGAATCGGCCTTTGATGCTGTAATATCACATTTTATTAACCAAGAACGAAAATCTAAGTACACTTCTAAAATGACGAAGTTTCATATATAAACTTACAACCCTCTTTTTACCCCTTTTATGAATTTACAAAACTCCTATCTTGACGTATAACGTAGTAAATTATAATTGTGCATCATGCCACAGAATACATAATAGTATCATGCTTCTAGGCTTAGCGATTTTGGTTGGCATAGTGTGCATAGCGTGTCAGTCGCTCAGTCAGTATATTGATGACAGTGCAAGATGCCAAGTTTGGCGTCATATTTGGTCAGTGTGTAAGTCTTGGCAGTTTCACATTATTATGTGCAACATAGATAATAACATAAATCAAGCTAGGGATACTTATTGTTATTACCATCGGGCTAATAACAAATAAATCCAAATGTAATGTATGTTTATAGGCGATGATCTGTATTTACAAGGTCTTTGTATGATTTTCTGATGATAAATTAGATCTATTGACTACTGACTTCTTGCTCTATGATAGAGCATTCTAAAACATTCTATGTGGGCTAGTAGAATCAAGTTCTTACAAAAGGTACATACTTACGAAAATATCACGCATGCCTGCAGTTGCATATAAATCTAAAACCGCTCAAGGATAAATTATTTTGATACTGTTGGATCAACTTGCACATGAAAATAAGATATTATAAATAAATCTGAATATTTAAATGCGTCCTTTCCTCCTTTACTAAGTATGAGAAGTGTAAACATTGGCGCGAGGTCGCGGTGTCGCCAAATTGCCAGATCTCTATTTATAGCGGCGTCTTCCGTCTGTCTGTCTGCCACCTGCCGCCGGCTCCATAGCGTCCATGGCTTGCTCTGGAGATATTCCATATGATCAGAAACACTCGGTGTTCCAGAGATATCTCCGGCTCTGTGTGTCAGTCTACTCTGCAAGTGTGTCGCAGGGAATCCTCCCGGAATGCTCGCGGGGGAAGCTGACTGATCGCGCGCTAAATCTGGCGCCGCATTTGCCGCCGAACCGCGACGCACGGCGCGCGCGCCGCGCTCTCGTGCCTGTTACTATTTCAAAGCGCTCCCGTGTAGTTATCTAAATAATAAACGTTTACACCTCGTGTCAATAGTGCAAATCTCGCAACATGACGCGCGACTCCTGACCGAGGTCAGGCTGTCACTCGGCCGTGTAAATGGTGAACCGGTTGAAAAATAAATTGACGTCGCGTTCTTATAAAATTGTATCCAAGTGAGACCTAACATATCGACGTGGTGTTTGATGCGGATGTGTGTGTGCGCAGGTCGGGATACGTGACGCTGGGCGCGGTGCGGTACTCAGTGCGGCGGGCGGGGCTGCCGGTGCGGGCGGCGGGCGGGGCGTGTCCGTGCCGCTGCTGCAGCGAGGAGCTGGTGGCGGCGTGCCTGCCGCGCGCCAAGCCCGAGCGCCGCACGCTGGAGCGGCTGCGGGGCCGCCTGGGCCGCGGCCGCGACGACCGGCCCTCGCGCCACCAGCGGCTGCAGGCCCTCACCGAGCGCCTCATGCCGCGCTCGGCCGCGCCCGCGCCGCCCCCGCCCCCGCCGCCGCCCCCGCCGCACTCCGCGCCCGTGCTGCCGCCCGTGCCGCCGCCGCGCTCGCGGCACCGCCACAGCCCGCCGCGCGGCGTCTCCGTCGACCGCTGCGATGACTTCGACGCCGACAACATCACGCTGGTTCGGGTCGAGCCCCGGTCTATCGTCGGCTCCTATGCCCAGAAGACGATCCCGTACAGAAGCGCGTCATTTTCCCAAGGAGACTTTGCACAGGACAAATACTATAGAGTGCGACAGCCTTCGATTTTTGATTTCGGAAAACGTACAAACAAAACTGAAGCTGGGCGAGCGGGATCGGTACCTATTCGAAGAGATGGCGAATCATCTCATGACGATAATGCTACAGAAGGTGGTTCCATGGCATCTGTGGATTCGGCCGTGGGCTCCGACGAGGGCTTGCTGGCGCACGCGTCGCCGGCGCCCCGCTCGCCGCCGCCCGCCGCGCCGCTCGACGCGCTCCACAAGCTCGGAGGGCGGTCCCTGACGCACCCGCTGCCGCGCCGCATCCCGCCGGTGCGCGAGGAGACGGCCGCGGAGGCGGGCGGCAGCCTGCCCGTGCTGGGCCGCGTGCTGCAGGAGCTGCGCGAGGAGAGCGACGGCTCGCAGGCCGACAGCGCGCAGCCGCACAGCGAGGGCGCTTCTCCTCTTGAACCGACTCAACCGTTCGCGTTCCCACCGTTGCCCGCTCCTCCTAATAACGCGTGTGCTAACTTTAATTGTGAGTGTGGTAGTTTTCCAACGGAAAGTGAGGAATTAGCCAATGCTTTAGAGAGTTCTATTCCAGTGCCTGTGTATGAGTGTATAGTAAAACAATGGTCCCAGGAGTTACCGCCGGAGGAGCCTACTCGGGACAATGTGTCGGATGGTTCTCTAGACAGAGACAAAGAAGACGAAACAATAACTAGTGAACAAGTGGCGAACTTATTGGCAGCTGTGCAGAATACGGGCTCCGCGCCGGCGCCGCTGAGTCCGACCCCAGTCCTGGCTGCAGCCGGAGTGAGGGAGAGGCGTCGGCCGTCCGATAAGTCTAAGCGACGCAAGGGCATATACATCACGACCGCCAGCGACGACGGTGGCGAGGAAGAGCCGCCGGCCGTCAATGGCTGCAAGCGCGAGAGCAGCGACGCTTCGCTTCAAGAAATGCGTTTGTCTGCCGAAGCGCGCACGTCGTCTCTCCTCGGCGACAAGTCAGATGACTCGTGTACGAATGGACCACCAAGTCCTTGTGAGGTGCCGACGCTAATGTGGCCTCGTTCTGAGGAATTGCGGACAAGACGAGCGAGGTTTTCACAGCAGAGTTCAGACGAAAGAGATGACGAGTCATACCGGACGCGACGGAAATATGGAGTGACTTCTCGAGGGGACTCGCCATCGGAGGCGGACAGCGACACGTGTTCGCGGGACCGGACGGCGTCGCCTTCTCCGTTCAGTCCGTCAGACGCATCTGATGTGGAGACAAAACGACAACAATTTAGTCGGAGCAACTTCGGGAGGACTCTAGAGGCTCCCTCAATCAAATCGACGGAAGTGGGTAGAAGGAGTTTATCTGATGCTACGGTGCCGAATCGGAAGAGCAGCGCGGGCGCCTCGTGCGCTGCAGGAGCGGGCGGCGGGACGCGGGCGCGCGGGCCGACGCACGTGCGCGCGACCTCGTCGCCGTCCAAGCTGGCGGGCGCGCGGGGCGCGGGGGGCGCGGGGGGCGCGGGGGGCGTGGGCGCCGACCTGCTGCAGGAGCTGCTGCGAGGGAGCTCGGAGGCTCTCTCCAACGCCTCGCACTTCGACAACGTCGTGCTGACTCTGGGAGAACATAATGTAAGTCAACTTTTTGATATTTCATACTCTTCTTTGTTGTGTCATTAACTATCGACTTGATGGATGGTTACCAATTATTTTTTTAACTGTGATTTATTGCTAACATTATATATACTATAGGACTTGTTCGTAATCAGGTATATCCAGGTCTTTATCCTACAATCTGACAGTGCGATCATTGTTCTTTAATTGTCTTCGTTAACCGCGTAGCTTGGAGGAATAAACAATGTCCCAGTCAGCACAGCATAGGTTCTTAAGTGTACCTACGGTCTACAGTTTACAACCTGGTTTTATTAAATTTCCACCTTACGGATGCAATGGACAGGACAAGGGTAATCAACGACTTGATCAACACTGATTACAGCAAAGATTATAATCGAAATCAGCTTAAACATTTATTGGAACAAATCGGCGACTAAATGAAAAATAGTAGACAATAGTAATAACAGTGGCGTCCAACGAGGTTCACTTCTTGGTCCTTCATTGTTTGTAATCCTAATAAACGACATCAATCAACGACATCGAACAACATAAAACACTCAAGAATTCTATGTTTTAATATAAAAATATTTATTACCATATCATCAGCGGCTAATGCTGAATCTTTAGTTATTTGTAGTTTAGTTGTTAGTTATTAGTATTGTAGCTAAGGCGTTTCTTGTATTGAGTTTCATTAAGAAAAAAATTGAAAGATACTCTAAACATTTTTACAGATACAGCACCTAAGTAGGTGAATTAGCTCAGGTTTTATAAGTTTATCACCACTTTATTCCTTACACCAAGAGTCGTGAGACTCGAAATCCAAGCCTAGTTTAATAGTGGGCTCATTGGTAAAATAGCGATTCAAATATAATGACAGGTTGCTAGCCCATCGCCTACGACAAGAATCCCAAGTTAACAGCTCTTTCCTTTGATTGACTTTAAAAATCTTTAAAATTTCCGTCAAGTAATTTGTTATGATTATGGCACTAAATTATTTGGATTCATAAAAAAAATCTTTGTTTTCTGATTTGTCTGCGATTCACGGCCGCAGTTTACTGAAGCCGGCTCCCAATGTCACGTGAGTCACCGCAGCTGTTCCAGAAAACATAAAATTTTAAGGGCACGCGTTTATTTCCGACTTTATCTTTATATTACTTATTTGACCGGCGTCGACTCATTGTCGATACATTGCAATACATAAGAATTACTCGTACGACTGCCGATAAATTACAAACAATACATAGTATAGTAAGCAATGAGAGTATCGAGAGTGGCACGCTCGAGCGATGACGTCTTGGGTTACACTTCGCTGTCAGACTCGACCATATACCTACTCAGAATAACGATATCATTAGTATCAAACCTTGTAAGAGTTTTATTTAATAGGATTAAAAAAAAGATTTAAGAAGTAAAAATCTGTTTACAGGTAGTTAACCCATAACCATCATTTTAAAAACAAAATTGAGCTAATTTTTGAAATTAAGTTTTGCATACCTAAAGGGTTATCATTGGTCTGCTCTGCTGGTCTCTCGCACAATGTCCGTGCGGCGGCCTGTAAGCTGTAACTGTGACTCATTAGGTCAAGAACCGATCAAGTGTTTCTTTATTTAGAGCCACTATTGATTATCCGCTCGCACTGATTGCGAACTCCAACCTGTCGTTATTCATTCCATTGAGTTACTATTACAATAAAAATAGACAATTCATTATTTCTCGGAATAGAGCTTTTGAATCTCGTTTAAATATTGATTTTATATTGTATATTTGCAGTTTTCTTTATATTTATTCCACTACTCATTTGTCATAGCGGTTAATACTTGTTTAGTACTATACATCTTTGTCTAAGCTGCTCGTGACCACACGTAAATCTCACCAAAAGGTATTTGATAACAGCTCTGTAATAAAACAACACAACTTTTAGGTTGTGCCCGAAACATTTTGTTTGCATTCGCTGGTAGTAGTAGCATCGGCTAAAATCGGCTTGTCAGCTGTTTCAATGTTGGATTCAGCCAAACTTTCCTTATCAGTGCCAGCCTGCTATCAGCTGATAAATTATTGATAACTAAATGTTTTCAACGTGTCGATAACTGATGATAGTAGGTGCTTACATCTATTGTTACGTAGAGTGCTTGCGTAGCAAGACCGCTACATTTTATGTACTCTACATACTTTGCATTACGACCCTAAAATCAATAGCCGGATTATAGGTATTATGTAAGCATATCATAAAGGATATGCTCCCTCCTAAGGATATCGTAACGGATGTTTATAAAGAAAGACTGAACCAATTTAGCTAATTAAAAAAAAAAAACCATATTCACAGGAGTGAAGTCTCAAAGCGCGAATAATTTTGTAGAGACTATTAGACTGTGTTATTAAAAGTTTTTTTTTCTATTTGACTAATCATCTGCATAGAATCAAAATATGTTCTTGACGGTCTTTATTTTTATAGTTTGTCATCATTTTTATTTTATTTATTTTATTTTTATTTTATGCATTTGGATGACCAACAGCTACAACATACAACAACAGTTTTTATCATAACTGCAACAAAGGGCAACGACCCTATCTACATACTATAATCTAATCTTATTTTTCAACCGCCGACACAAAAAGAGGGGTGTTATAAGTTTGACGTATCTGTGTCTCGTGTGTTTGTATTCTGTCTGTAGCTCAGAGCTCAGAGTAATAACTAAAGCTTAGGGAGAAGACTCAAAGTTGAACTGTTGATACGTCCGGAAGCACTCTTTACATAACTGCATGTCTGTGTATGATTCCGAAAAACTGTTTTTGTATCATCGATCGAGATCTCAGAGATGCAAAGGTCGTTGAAGTGAATAATTTAGTAAAATGACGTCGTTTATTGTGAAGTATTTCTGTGGTGTTGACCAACAGAGCCGCGGCGCCTGTGGCAGGCGCCAGCAGAATAATGTCCGTGTCAGACGACGGGAAACATGGGAAAACCACCGGTTGTAAAACGTGGTTTAATTGTCAATAAAATGTAATAAAATAATGATCCTGTCATCGATGACGAAAGCCGCGGAGAACCAGGGCGCGAGATAGGCTTGTAAAACCGAGGATTAAATGCTCTGGCCCGCGGGCGCTCTAAAATGATTTATAACGTGTTTATAGTTTCTGTGAAAACATTTTTCGAGATGCCTATAGGCAACTTGAAAGATAATCTAACACCAGCGACAGCTCACATTCTAAACGATTGTTGTGTCAGGGTTCTAGTAGAACAGTCATAAGGACTGTAAACACGATTTGAAGTTCAAAAACCTCTTCAATAGCGTCAAATATTCTATCCTCGTTGAGTTTCTGTTTGCGTGGTCGCGCGCGCACAAAGCGGGCGGAAGCTGTGCTGGCGCGTGGCCAGCGGTGAGCGCTAGTCGCCACATTTGCTCGAACTATATAGAGCTACCAACTGCAGATTAGGCTCAAACTGGTACTGCATATTCGAAACATGTATACAAAAAATTAAAATCGGCCAAGTGCGTGTCAAACTCGCGCACTGAAGGTTCCGTACATGCAAAGCATCTCAAATTATTGCTCTAACTTAAAACTAGTTTCAAAAACATAATTAACTTTGCAGTTCGATCCCTAGATACGTACCTAACGCTTTTTTTAGACTTCCAACTACTTATTTACAATTTTTTGATTTATTCCTGTACAAGTACTGTTAGACCTTGCTTTTTTCCATAATTTTAGGTCAACGGAAAGTGAAGTGCCAAGTGTTTCGTATTCCCGTCAGAAATCGCAATATATGCGAAAATTCGCAACATTTACGGTAATACCTCCAGATCGCGTTGACGAATAATTTGGATTATTTTAAAGCTAAAGTTGTCGCCGCTGCGCAGGAAGGTTTCCTCGTCACCACGCGCTCAATAACATAGTCCGCCGAGCATTTGTTTCAGCTGGAGTCCCTTGCGTACTGGAGCCGCCAGGCCTTAGCAGATCAGACGGCAAGAGACCAGATGGTCTCACGCTGGTACCTTGGCAGTGCGGCAAGTGCGTGGTATGGGACGCCACATGCGTAAACACGGTGGTCACAAGTCACCTGGGCGGCGGCGGCTTCAGCAGCGGCCGAGGATGCAGCAGAGAGAAAGCGGGCTAAATACGCGGCTTTGGAGCCTCACTATATTTTCGTGCCCATAGCCGTCGAGACCATAGGCTGTTGGGGCATAGATGCTAAGCGCTTGCTTAGAGAACTGGGGTGCAGAATAGCGCAAATAACTTGCTACTCCCGCTCCTTCTCGTTTCTGGTGCAAAGAATGGCCATTGCGATTCAACGCGGCAATGCGGCCAGCATCTTGGGCACCTTTGCACCGGAAACCTTAGGCGGCGGACTCTAGGCATAAGAAGATTTGTTTTTAAGTTTTAATTAAATTATTTTAGCAAAAAAAAAAGCTAAATAAAAGAGACCGTGGATCCGATTATTTGATATGAATTTTAACTTGTTACCTTTAAGCGTTCCTGAGTAAAAAATGTTGACAGACAAACGGACAACAAGGTGATTTTAAAAGTGTTCCGTTTTTGTATATTGAGGTACTGAACCCTAAAAATACATTAAATGCAATACTTTATGATGATATAGGTTGATTTGTATAGTAGTAAACATATGTCTGATAAGGATTGCTCAAAATAAAGTTTTGAAATTAATACAGCTTTTATACTAGTCACAAGCCAGTCACCAGTCTGGTGATCTAGTTTGCTTGCAAGAGTTTGAAATAAGGTATGAGTAATGAAGTAGCTTGTCGAAGTATTAAACTGTGGATATTGTTAAAAGTATTACATCGTGAACACTCACTCATATGTCGAGGAAAATACATCTCACTCAAATCCCTTTCAATGCATCAAGTAGTCAGAAATATGCAGAGTGTAAACATCAATTTTTCACGTTTATTTTTAATTTTAGTTGAAATGTTTGGCTGTAAGCTTACAGTCCCATGACCCAGTTGCCGAGCCCGAGACCTTTAGCTCGACCTTTATAGTGCCAGATACAATCTGCTTGCATTACTTTTAACATCTCCGATTCTCTGATATGAATCAGATACAGCAATACATTTGCCTTATGGAGGCTTTTTAAAATTCTTTTGACATTCATAATTTACTCGTACTTCAGACTCGATGTTGTAGCTTAATGA
This sequence comes from Ephestia elutella, assembly GCA_018467065.1. Taxonomy (NCBI): domain Eukaryota; kingdom Metazoa; phylum Arthropoda; class Insecta; order Lepidoptera; family Pyralidae; genus Ephestia; species Ephestia elutella. The sequence continues at coordinate 999,846 of CM031576.1, read as the reverse complement.
GATTTCAGTTGAACAACAGTTCTTCTGAGCTCAACACCATAAATAAAACCGATAATCCTGCGAAGCATTTCGTTTGCGTTGAAAACATATAGACCTCTGATTGATGAATTAGTCTGATAACCTTATGTTACGCCACAATATCAGAGCTAAGTTACGAGTATACATATAGTTTTTTCAAACTACGTATATTTTGGTTAAATTGAATTAATATACAACCCCCTTTAATAACTGACTCGTCTCTAGTTTCGCGAATTGGTATTTACTGATTTGCGATACAAGAAACCGGAGTTAACATCGTTGTGTAAAATGTTTTCATGAGGAATTTTTTTTTTTTGACATATTAGTTCAAATATGTTACATATAAATTTGAATATGCTTGAACATTCGCGTTCGATTGTGAATCTCATAAGCTGGAACGACAACATGACAGCTCTTGTAAACGAGGCTCGCTACGGCAGTTTTACGACTCCACTTCCGCAGTACATATTAACCATTTTGCGGCGACTCCGCAGTAATGCTGTGTGTGTATGCGATTGTGGTTGTCCATTTGGCTGCGAGGGAGTGGTGGGGACCTGATCACCCGGTGATAGACCACCCACAGATCCCGTATTAACTTAAAGTGGACGTCAGGTGTCCCGCAAGGTTCAGTCTTGGGACCGGTATTAGTTTTGCCGGTTCACAAGTCGGTCAGTTGAACAATAAGGCGGATCTGCAAACGATTGAATTTATTGTTTATTGTTGTTAAATCACTACTAATGATGTTTAGAGGTTTCCATTGTTGTGTTCCTGCAATCACCACCTCTTTGTCGCTCGTTGTTGCCTCTCATTTATCGATTGCAAATCACGAAGATATAGAAAATCAATCTTGTAATACATGCTTACATACTTATTAAAATTTACAATATATATTTATAGCCGCTTAACCAGAATTATAACGAAAGTTAACAATGTAAACTTGTGATTTACCATATCAGAATATTTTAAAATGAAAAATTAAACTGTTGTTTTCTTGTTGTTGCTGTAGAAGGAATTCTGACGCACCTTGGGAGTCAGCAAGGGTTACAATGTGTAAATGTATACAGCTCTTGTGAAGATCTAGACAGAAAATAAACAGTTTGTTGTACGAACTTCTTTGAATGACGACTTCCGTGTTTTAACAACACGTAGGTATGAAGCGTTACATTTGTACTGGTTGTGTCTATCGCCATGCTTCCCCACCTTCCCCCCCCCTCCGGTCGTCCCCAGCTCAATTGAGATTCTCTCATTCATTAATATGTACAGTTAGCAAAACCTATGCCGGTACAGTCATCTACGAAAAAAATGAAAATGAAAAATGAAAATGAAAAATATTTTATTGATTCACTTACATTGGTTACTACAAGTGGCAGGCGACTCCTTTTAAGTAAAAGTACCTGTGTTAGGAGCCACCGGTCTACGAACATTATATAATTAAATATAAAAAAATATATTTATTGACTTCAGAAACTTATAAGATGCATAAGTTTCTGAAGTCAATTAATACATTATTTTATTCATCTTTCATGTAAACGCTAATTTATGCTTCAATTCAAATATACCAGTACCAGTGAAACAGAAAATTACTCCAATATATGCCTCCGTGCCTACATAACGTACCTAACGCTCTAAATTTGTTAAACAGCATTGTTTTATGAACGAGATTCACAATAAAATTATACAAGTTATGCAATGAAATGCTATTCGCAATCGGTGGAAATTTTCCAGATAAAGCTTTTAATATAAATACCATAGAGAAACAAATCAAGCATCTGATCGAGCAATCGGTTTAGTTAGTACCTACTGTTCTTAAACTCAACTCGCCACTCAAAATAGAAATAGATTTCCTAAGCTGAGAGTACTTCCTACGGTATCGCGCTAATCTACTATCCTAATAATAGTATCGTGTTCTGGGGTTCGATTTTTGAACAAATATCCATTTCTTATACGATAAAATAATAATTACGTATACAAAAATGGTTACTAACAAAAGTGGACCTTTGTTAAATTTGAATTTGAATAGCTTTATTTTTTAAGTTTTTCATTTTCATTGAGTTTCATGCATATAAATAACTAGATGTGTCACTGGGCTCCGCTATAGTCCGCTATAGCCTAGAAATATTTTTTTAAACCAATTATATTATTTTAGATAAGATAAGATAATATTCATGTGATTGCTGTATGAATACAAAAATATACTAATTAAAGAAAAAGCTAGGAGAAGAATATAAAGGGCTTTTAAAGGTGAAATAAAAGAGAATGCGAAATTCGGAACGCGCAAGGAGGCTACAGAGAGTCTCAAGAAAGTATAATACAATGAATGAAATCATTTATTTACAACTATTAATCTGCCTTGAATAGATTCGAATGCGATTATAAGTCGTCAGAGAAAATAAAAAATGGATCCCCTGGAGGTAGACGTGGCAAGTCCTAGCCACTGAGTAGTCGTAGTGTTCGTAGTGTGAGTAGGCCACAGTGTTGTTCTCACCCACTTACATTTCTCAGTACTCTGGCCTGGTTCGCTATTACCATCAACAAAAACTTGTTCCGTTTTGATATTATTTAGAGATAGCTTCCTTGTAAAAGTATACATACTTATTAATTTGCCTTGTTTTGATTTCAAGCAATTGTACGTACTGTTGAAAATCAGAACATAATGTTTTTGTTTTCTAAATGGCAATCCACAAAGCCATGGACAGAAACATTTTAAATGTTTTGATTACTATACTTACAAAATTATAAACTTATAGTTCATTACTCCCTGACTAAAGAAAGTTTTTAAGAACTTCAATATGTACGTAAGTTGGATTTTTGATAAATTAAAATTGATGATAAAATTGAAATTTTCAAACGTGTGTTCTGTATAATTCTCCAAAAGTGAGCGATGGATGAGCTCGGCATGACGGAGACGCGGGCGCTGAGCGTGCACTATCTATTTCAGAAGTAAACCGAATGCCATTGCCAAGGAATTCTGAGCCATAATTACGCAACCTATACCCACGGCCCACGTATTATGAATGAGATACACCACATTATTTTTAGTCGTTTGCATTATGAGTCATGTTCCGAGAGGCATTGTTGTTTAGAAAATTTTCAGCATTTTGAATCAAAGTCCCTTTAAAATTCATTTACAAATAAAAAAAACATCTGTAATATTCTCCGAATAACCATGTAAAGATATATCTTAATTTCATTGTGACCATTGGTGGTTTAAATCTAGATACTTTATAGATCAAGTCTGTAGTGCTATCGGAAACTACTTCATTGAAGTTTTCATTCACGGAAACAAAATAATCAAAACTCAATTCAAAATCAAACTTTTCAAACGAAGCAACAAAATCGTCGTTTTTACCATCAAGTTGCATTGCATGTTTGTGTAAAGGATTTTGTCGGCATGAACCATAGCCACGTTACCGTTCACCTCCTTCAATCCTCTGAACCCTGAGCTGAACAACAAATGAAGCTTGTGAGCATTAATTAAAGCTTCCGTCTCCGCGTTATCAGCAGCTGTCAGCTCGCCGAGCACTTGTGGGAACTTCAACACGTCGACCGGGTTTCCATAATCCTGTTCTTATGCATAATCTGTGCGAAAAGACAGCTTCGAGCCAAAATATCTACCTCTTGATTTTATTTTTAACGATGTGTTGTTGTTATCCAAAAGTACGGTTAACAGCATACAAACATTCACAAAATATATTGCAATGATTATCTTTAGCTCCGAAGAGCTTTCAAGTTTTTTTTTTGCGTGAATTGTGAAAAATAGCACAGTTTAATACTTATATTTTTATTTTGACACCCATAAAGCTTAATCTGTGACACCCAAAAGTAGAATGGCAGATAATGCTTTTAGCATTCAGTTCGCCTTTTTTACTTTTACTATTTGACTCCGCTACTGAATGTATTATATTTTGTGCAATAAAGATTTAATAAATTAATATAAGATGGGCAACCAAATGAATTGAAATCACGGTATTGATAATTAACATTTCAAGTAACTTAGTAACATTTCTAACGTCAATGCGTTAGAAATGTTACTGAGCTCCGTTCGATCACTCACCATCTTTGTGGTGGGTCGTTGACTGTCGAGGCGTGATCTGATGATCTCACTACGTATCACCATCCTAAATCATGTATTATTAATGTGCGTACTAATTACTGACTACGTGACCACTACCTACCTATGTCTAATTCTGAATCAGTTACCACTTCGGTACAAATAGAACTACTATTTCTAGGAACAGGATATATCGGCAAGTAGCATTGTGCTAGTTTATAGGAAGGTTATTTTTTTCCCTGATAAATATATTTTATTAGTCTTTTTAGTTTTATTGGGCATTTATAGAACTTGGGCATTTAAACTGTTTTGTTGTTTATTTAGAGATTTGTTCATACATAAAGAAAATGGTTCCTAAAAGGGCCATGTTCTTTCTGACTTGATGACATTACGACCTGACCTAAAGTTAGTTCGGCAAAGCGTGGCTCGGTGTGTTTGTGGCTCCGCGCGCCGCCATCACAACACGCAGTAAACGGAGCGGCCGGTTTTTGGGTCACGAACGCCTATAACCGAGAGTTACTGGGGTTTAGCGGAGCACTGCACCGATTCTTCTGAAGATATTGACTCATGAAACAAAGACACCAGTAATATACATACATGTGGGATCGATCAATTAGCAACTATTTTATAACAAGCTTCACCCGTCCCGGTGTCTGTCTGTAATCAAATTTTGTAAGTAATTTGACAAATCTATGATTTTGATGAAATGAAACCTGGACTATGGCTAAAAAGGATCGAGAACGATTGGAGGCCTTCGAAATGTGGTATTGGAGGCGAATGGAAAGAATAAGTTGGACAAAAAACAAAACAAACGCAGAAGTACTAGAACTTGTTAACGAAAAAAGAACGTTATTAAGAGTTATAGAATCAAGACGTGGAAAAGTGTTCGGCCATCTTGTAGTACGACATGACACGATTTGATTAAAAATCTGACAGAAGGAAAAATAGAAGCTAGAAGAGGAAAAGGAAAGCCAAGAAGGGCTTATGTAGACCAAATAAAGGAGAAGGCAAAAGTTGTGTCGTACAAGGAGGTCAAAACGATGGCTGAGGATAGGGAGACATGGAAAAAACTTCACCGAGAAGAACAATGTTCTTAAATTTAAATGAAATGAATGATTTTGACCTACTTTCGCATGTTTAGAGTTGAAATTTTACCCGCGGCTTCAGTTCCGATGATATTGTAATTATGATAAGCATGACCTGATAGAGCAGCCTGGATCGGCTTTGAACGAGGGAACTCCTCAACAATACAACAGAACGTATATACATTTTATTTTATAGATGCATTGCAAATAGATAACTTGTCCCCAAAATGTTTTTTTTTGCAGAAACTTATTTTCCTTATTTATTTTAAACGAACTTATAGTCTTCCGCCGTTAACAGCGTAAGCATTCTCCACTGAGAATTCATCTATTGATACCATACAAATATGCTATGTTTTATGAAAATTCGTTCAATGGAACCGGGTTCTCTCTCTCTCTCTCAGCCGAAAGACGTCCACTGCTGGACAAAGGCCTCCCCCAAGGATTTCCACAACGACCGGTCCTGCGCTGCCCGCATCCATGCGCAACCCGCGACCTTCACCAGGTCGTCGGTCCACCGAGTGGGAGGCCTGCCAACACTACGTTTTCCGGTTCGTGGTCGCCACTCGAGAACTTTTCTGCCCCAACGGCTATCTGTTCTGCGAGCTATGTGCCCCGCCCACTGCCACTTAAGTTTGGCGATTCTGCGGGCTATGTCGGTTACTTTAGTTCTCCTACGGATCTCCTCATTTCTGATTCGATCACGCAGGGAAACTCCGAGCATAGCGCGCTCCATCGCCCTTTGGGTGACCTTGAGCCTTCTTATGAGGCCCATAGTAAGCGACCACGTCTCTGTTCCGTATGTCATTACTGGCAACACACACTGGTCAAAGACCTTAGTCTTGAGACACTGCGGTATTTTGGACGAGAAGATATCGCGAAGCTTCCCGAACGCTGCCCAGCCGAGTTGGATTCGACGGTTGACCTCTTTCTCAAAGTTGGACTTACCTAACTGAACTGTTTGTCCCAGGTATACATAATTGTCAACAACTTCGAGTGTAGAGTCTCCAACCTTTAGAGGAGTGGGTGCGACACGGATATTAGACATGATTTTCGTCTTGTCCATGTTCATTTTTAGACCCACTTGTTGAGAGGCTCTACAGAGGCCATCGAGCATTGTGCCTAGGTCTTCCAAGGTCTCAGCCATGACTACGATATCGTCAGCGAATCGAAGGTGAGTGAGGTACTCGCCGTTGATATTGATGCCGAGTCCGCTCCAGTCCAGAAGCTTGAAAACATCTTCCAGGGCGGCGGTGAACAGTTTTGGAGATATAACGTCTCCCTGTCTCACCCTCGCTTCAACTGGATAGGTTTCGAGCCTTGATCCTGGAGGCGGACCGACATGGTGGCGTTTTCGTACAAACACTTCAGCGCTTCGATATATCGATAGTCAATTTGGCACCGTTGGAGAGACTGTAGCACAGCCCAGGTCTCGATCGAATCGAAGGCTTTCTCGTAGTCCACAAACGCCAAGCATAATGGCTGATTATACTCCTCAGTCTTCTGTATAATCTGCCGCAGCGTATGTAAGTGGTCCACGGTACTAAAACCTTTTCGGAAACCGGCTTGTTCGGGAGGCTGGAAGTCGTCAAACCTGCGAGCGAGACGATTCGTAATGACTCTCGAAAACAGTTTGTAGACATGGCTCAGAAGTGAGATAGGCCTATAATTCTTCAATAAGGTTTTGTCCCCTTTTTTGAAGAAAAGTACCACCACACTTCTGTGCCATGCCGTAGGCGTTCGTCCCTCGAGTATGACGGAATCAAATAGCTTCTGAAGAGCTTTTAATACCGGCGTTCCACCTGCTTTCAGAAGCTCAGCCGTGATTCCATCGTCACCCGGTGCCTTATTGTTTTTTAACTGTTTGAGAGCCATTCTAATCTCGTATAGGCTGACGTCTGGGATATCTTCGGTGTAGTGTCGGGTCAATCTGGCTCTTGGATCTTTGGCCAGATTTATGACAGGTGCGCGTACGCTCGCGTATAATTGCCCGTAGAACTTCTCAACCTCTTCCAACAGCTCCGGCTTCGACGAAATGATTCTGCCTTCCTCAGTCTTCAGCTTGGTCAGTTGACTTGGAACCGGGTTATAGGGGTTATATTTACAAATATTAACTCTCCACTACAAGTAATTTTCAAATTGTAATATAGAGTTCGTGAAGTTAGGCCTTGTACGAGTAGAGTTAGAAGCTTGGCTCTATATGAGATATGATAACTTTTGACCGTGCTGGCTATATAATACTTACGGTACTTTGTTCCCGTGGGAATTTCAGGTAATCTTTTGTTAGCGCTTTCAGCTTTCTATGTACAGTAGTCTTGGCTGGGCGTTGTCTGTCAGTCACTCACTCAGTAACGGAAGAATTTTATAATATTGATGATTGTTATAACGTCTTGGAAATATTTAACATGAAAATGTTTTGGTGGGATTCTTATTTCTAATGACATAATCATAGCGTTTTAATTCATTTTTAGCACAACCCCGTCACATTTCTAATGACTAAAACAAAATTCTTCTTCTTCTCTCAGCCGAAAGACGTCCACTGTTGGACAAAGGCCTCCCCCAAGCATTTCATCCATGGAGGGTTTTGCCGTAATCGCCACGCTTGGCAGGCGGGTTGGCGATCGCAGTGATCGCATATTACGCGGAAAGATGCTGCTGCCCATCCTCCGGTGTTTTAAATCCCTTAGTCGCCTCTTACGACACCCACGGGAAGAGATGGGTTGGTGCTATTCTAGGGCCACACCACAGGCCCAAAAAAAACAAAATTAAGGTAGGTAAATTAGGTAGGTACTATAAAAAACAAAAATTCAGATATTAATAATTTCCAACAAGTAGTCTTTGATTATTTACTCTCATATTCAAAGCAAGTACTATTATTTCATCCTTATTCTATGGTCAATTTTCGTAGTGGGTTTTACAAAAATGTTTAATTTAGTTTTTATTTTATGCTTTTTTGATTTTCGTGGCTAATTTGATAATAATTGGTGGTTTTTACCCTGAAGTTCCCATGTGAGTAGTGATGTACCGTTTCCGAAATTTTCGAGAATTTTCGGAAACGGTCAGTAAACGTTCTCGGAAATATTCTCTAAAACGGAAATTGTTGGAAAAGTACCTGAAATATTTAAAAAATGGGAATTTTCTTTTTGCAGCTGTCTTTAAAATAAGAAGATTGACAATCATTAAAATTTTCCAGAAAATCGGATGATGGGAAATGCATATTTTCCTATTCCGGGGAAATTTTCCCAAGGAATTTCCGAGATTTTTTTAGAAAATTTCATTCCTGAGAAAATTTTCCAGGAAATTTCAAAGTTTCTTGAGAATTTCATTCCTGAGAATTTTTCAGAGAAAAATATTTCAGTACTAGCTGTTACCCGCGGTTCCATTCGCGGCAAAAAGTCTTAACATATATGGAAATGGCGCCTTAGTAAAAGTCGTTCAACTTGATGAGCATTTTCTGCTGACGTATAAAAATTGAAGATCTGATGAAAAGCTCCAAGAGAGATTTTTCATCTAAGCGAAACTCACGCGGGCGAAGCCGCGGGCGACAGCTAGTGGTTAAATATTTGTTAAGTACTTTTTATCCTAAAAGGTTTTTGGATGTATGCTTGTTAGGTACTCAGTCACGTTTGTTACAAAACGACTGGACAAATTTTAATAAAATTTAGTGCACGGGTAGATAAGTACAAGGACTACTGGCAAAGGTATTTTTATATAGGAGCAGAGCTTTGGACACAGCTAGTATAGCTAGTGAATAAGAAACGAAGTTTGTTTATAAACAGTACATAATGTTACATAGCGTTTAGTATATCTATGTAGAGGCACGTCACTCACCGCGCTTCCCGCGCATGTGACGTCACGGCTATTCCGGGCGGTACATGCGGCACTACTGTACGCCGGCCGGCCAGTCGGCCATATCATATCGGCGGTGTCGCCAAATTGACCGGATCCGACCAAAACTTCGGGGGCTTCACATGTAGCGATGTGCCGCCGAGAATTTCTCGGTTTCCGAAAATTTCTTCCAAGGAAAATTTCAGAAATTTTCGGGAACATTTTCTTCAATTTTTTGCGAAAGTCTGTTACTATTTCACGGCGTTTCAAAGTTTTTATGAAAAACATATATTTAAATTTTTACTTTGAAACAAAAACTTACCTTGAACGGTCGCGCGGGGTACGTGTAGCCCGGCAACTTTACAACTGTTTTTCTCAAACGTCCATTGTCGGATGCTGCCACAATGCTGCTGAAGGGTGCGGGGGTTCATAGTCAAGGAATACATGTGGCGACAGTGCAGTGGTACGACGCATGAGTGAAAGACACACCAATATTACACCCTGGGCTACCACTGTAGCCCACGCGCCAGTTCTAGTGATAATATTAGTTAGGATTAGGATTTGGTACAGAATGCCTCATTAGGGTAGATACGTACTCTGTATTCAGGTAGATTTATATAACCTCATTTCACATAACGCAGCCAAAAAGCATACAATATTTGAACTTACCTAAATAGCTTTAAAATGGTTGTTGTTTACCTCACACCCTTCCGGTATATTGGCGACGTCGATACATCATATGTGCGACAGGTGGAAGTAGGCCGCCTATTTATAGCGTCTCCTTTCCCGAGCGACGACGCCCGAACTCGGCTTCAGCCGTTAAAGGAAAACTTTTACGATTCCTCTATTGCCCCATTCTTCAATAGGGTCTTCGCTTTTGCCGACAAGTCAAATCAGATGCTTTTTATAAATGTGTCGTGAAAGGGACCTTAAAATACGTCAAATGGGAAAAAAAAATTTGAAGGTAATTTGATGATATACTTACATATTATTCCCACTATCCAAATGTAGTCTTGGTCTTATGATTCCGATCTGGATTGTAATTTGATCATAGGGCGCGAAGATATATTAAGGCTAAAGGAACTTTCAAAGAAATTACACAATCCCTTAGAGATATTGGGTTATTATGAAAATAGTTTATTTATGGATACGGTTTTTTTGCAAAATATATTTCTTGAAAATTCTCATATTTTATCAATAAAAAAATCTACTTAATTTTCTCCATTTTAATATGACGATTACGATTTTGCTTTTGTCGGCATCTGTGGGTTCTGTGAATGTTGTGGGTTTGTTTGTTTGTTTGTTCCAGGCTAGAATACGTACACGTCGAATTCTTCACGGGTTTTTGTAAAAGTAAAAATTCAAAAAGGGAAAAGAAGAAGTTTGTTGTATCGCTTGATGGCCCCATCTCCTCTCCGCTCACAGAACCACTGGTATTATCGGGTATTATCAAGGTTCAAAGACCCACTTCATTCATGCTAAGTGCTCACTGAAGATTATTTATTATTTTCTCGCTATATTAATATTTTTATTAGATACACGTTTATTTCAATTACAAGTGCTCATTAAAAATTGGTTAGGAAATAATATTTTTCATTTACTGGACCAGACTTTTTTTGTTAATGCCATTAACTTTTACAGTTCACACACTAAATCAATTATTGTTGGTTATGATTATTTGTAATAATTAAGTTTAACGGAAGTTAGTTATAAATTTTATTGCGCCAAATAAAATTTATTGAGATTAGGCATTTTCTAATATTAATTTTGTTATTTTAATCAAGTTTGGATTTACAAACTTTATTTATAAATTAAACGGTTCATTATATTTTCATAATATTTTGTGAGTTGTAAAGTGAGTTTGTTTATTAATTTATTTACTAGCTTTCGCCCGCGGCTTCACCCGCGTGAATTTCCCACGGGAACATTGCTTTTTCCCGGGATGAATGGTACCCTATGTCCTTCTCCGTACTTCTAACTATGTATATGCAAAATTTCAGGAAGATGGGTTCAGTACATGAAGCGTGAAGAGGTAACAAACAAACAAACAAACTCACTTTCGCTTTTATACTATAAGTTAGGATTTGTTTGTTACCTCTTCACGCTTTATCTACTGAACCAATCTTCCTGAAATTTCGCATACACATAGTTAGACGTACGGAGAAGAAAATAGGGTACCTTTTATCCTGTGAAAAAGCACTGTTCCCGTAGGAAATTCACTCGGGCGAAGCCGCGGGCAAAAGCTAGTATTGAATAAAGCACAATTATAAGGTCGTTACGTCGCAATATGTCCCTTTCGCAAAATGGCCCGTGGTAGTCGCAAAATGTCCTCCAGCTTTTCTCTCTCAGCGTCAACAACTTTCGTGCCAGTAGGATATCTCATTACAACTTATCGACCGTTATCAGTTCTTATCATTACCTCACTGCTTGAACTTTCTCCAGATAAAATGCAGATTCAGATATCTATCTATACGACCATCCATGTGGAGTATAACTATTCTACACGTAGAGTCGTATCGACTCTAGATTGGGTCGAGTCAACAAGTGGAATCCGTAACTCCTGAATAAGTAAATCATTGAAGCGAGAGTGGCTCAGTCGACGAGGCGCTCGACTTTCATCCGAAAGACACAGGTTTTAATCCCAGGCGCGGTCCGAGTGTCCCACATGTCATTACCTCTTAGTTTTTACATCATTATTTGAGAAAAAAAATCAACTATACTCGATTGAAAAGAAAGAGTAAACCATTTGCACATTCTGCACTACTTTTGCGATGTAATTACTGTTAATTTTAATATTTGCAGTGCCCGAGAGTGCAGAATTTGACCTTGACATTTTCCGACTTTGACATTAAACGACGATTCGATAAGAAATAAAAAAATCTACTTAATTCCATCGAGATAATTATTATGTATTATGCGTAGTAGCTCTAATAATATAAGGTTTTTATTCGTTGTTTTTATTCCATATCCATCGGCCTACAATAATCTGCCTGCTTCCATTCCGCCACCAAACTCTTAGGCATAGGCAAGGTATATCCTGTAAACGCTTTCAATCAACTTCCTCCAAGGTTCTTATGACGATTTGCAATTTCAGGGTGAATTTTCATCAATTATGATGATAAAGTCGGAAGAAACTCATCAGTGACGTCGCGAATGTAATGATTACCGCTCACCGTAACAATTACACCGGAACAGGCGCGCCGAACAAAAGGGACGTCCTGATGTCCGTTGTACGCAGCCGGAAAACAGAGAAACATTATAGTTTAGACTTTATGAGCTAGTAATAAGGAGGGGTAGAACGCATGCGTATTTTGGTGCGTGTGTATGGAACGCTCCTGTGTTGGAACGGGTGGAATTCAGTCAGTGCCGCGCGCGGCGCCACTGTCAGCGGTGCGCGTCGCGACCAGCTTGATACAACGCGCGGGTGCCAATGGTTTACCCTTGGATTTCCAGCCTTTCTCTCTTTACAATCCTGTCATTCCATTACTCCTTATCAATAAGATAGTAGTGCTATAGTTTATGAATATTACAATAGTGTAAGAGTGTGTGTGCGTTGGTACGTTGCAGCCCTTTCAGGCGCTTTCGGGAAAATTTCCCGTAATTGGAAAATCGACACATCGCTACTCGCATTTCGGATGATTTATTGGTTTTGATTGCGTTTCATGCTTCATGATGATGTTTTATACGGTAGAGATTTTTATTTTTGTTTCACTCTGATGTAATTTACTAATGTTATAATTTTATTATTTGTTCAAAATAAAAAAATAGTGTATTATAAATTACTGGTAACTTTCAGTAAAAATAAAAGATGGAAGAATAAAATTACGTTATAAACTAATTGAAATCAATCGTATTTCATCAATGATACATGAACTATTTGGATTGAATTCAAGCCATACAATCTTCATGGAGCCCTGAACATCAATCATGGCTTTAATTTTCAAACCACTAGATATTCTAGTTACCTAACAAGGGTTTGACATAATAATATATTAAAATTAAAAGACGGACCATATAAAATGATCCACCTGTTGGAGCAGACGCAGCGCTACACCAGCGAAAACATTAAAATTCAAAGTAATAAATTGCTAAATAACTGCAACTATTATATTAAAATTTATAAATAAAAAGCAACAGTTGCTAAAAAATAGATAAAAGGTTACTTTCTTACTGGCAACTAACACGTGCAGAGAAGAAAGAATTCGTTCCAAACATAAGAGTCAAACTACACCCTTATCAGTTATCAGCTGATAGTTCCCGTCGGTCCGGGCCCGGGCTGACCGCAGCTGAGCCCAGGGCTCCGTCACCTTTGACATTACCTCCCACGGACGAGCTGCAGGCCACAGCGATCGATCATACTCTTACGCGACGACTGTACAGACTGTACCATTGTCATTGTTACATTTATGCTCGAATATTTGGAAGCGACAATACGTCTTCAACTCTCTAAGTTTGCGTTTAGATGACAGAGAATTTTACTTTAAATTAGTTTTGAGTTGTGTATGCAGACGGTATTAGCACTAACGAACTTAAACCCTTTAAGCGCATCGATGCTTATGTGTCGCTGCTTTACTAGGAGATGTAGATATTTTAGTATTTAAAAAATTTAAACAGTACTTACTAAATTTTAGTAAAAAGTAATAACGTAAAAGAATTATGCAAAATGTGAAAATTATTCACTCGAAGATATGTTTCATTTACAACACTGACCTAACCGATCTCGGTATTACTATCTAAAATAATGTATTTAGTGCAAATAAATCAAAATAATGAGCAAGTCTATAATTTAGCCACAACACTGGTTATCTCATTGAAGCGAGTTATGGCAAAGGATATAATTGATTCGCAGCGATCTGGCGCTGGTGCCATAAATCTCTGCTATCGGGAGTGCCAGTGCCGGGCAGAGTGCGCGGGAGTCATTGCAATGTCTTAAATCTGCTGGATTGCTCGCACATGCCACTGCTGGGGAACCCCAGTGGGGATGTTGCCTGATATTGAACTTGATAAATAGATTGCCTAATATTTTTGCAATTTCAAATGAAGTGCTCCGAATATCATGGGATACAGTGGCGCACAAATGACTCCTTAAACAGCCCGACATCAAAACTCGACTGTCCCCTATCTGTAAACAAAGATTTGTTATGTAGAATTCAGTAAGAATACACTTTATAGTAACGTACAGAGAGCACGCATCAATTCTGGCTGACAGCGATGGGTAATCATTTTCATCAATCACATCGAAGCGCGAATGTTATTTCGCATATTTGGGGCACTTAGACGAATTTCTAGGAACATCCTAATGTGTTTGTGTATTTGCTGATAGATCGGTTAAAAATGATTCGTTCTGCGGATTCAGAAACACCCAATTTTGAAGAATCGATTCGTGCAGTATCTAAATTTAGTGATGAATGGTTACTCGTTAACGATATCAAATAAACAAGGGTTTAATGTTCAGCCGTTACCCGGAGTGCCAAGGACGTAACAGTAGCTACTATACTTTTTATAGTCTCTATGCACATACTAGATACGACATAAGCACTCGAATACGTGGTACAAGGATTAGAACTAACGTACATCGTACTCGCATACTTTAGAACTTGGTAATCGAAGTTTACTACGACATTTAGTAGCGGAGTCCAGAATGGATAATGATTCTATGTTTAATGATTCCTTGCAAGAAGATGATTTTGATGTTATCATCCTGGCTTATCATTCATGACTGACACAAAGGGTATACTAAATTAATTTCTTGAAATTAAGAGCTAGGTTGAGGGATATCCCTTGAGAAATAAATGATGATATGGTGACTCGTTGATTAGTGTTTTCGTGCTCAATGTGTTTCATGTGACCGCCAAAAAACAATCATTCAAATTCATGAATCAGATTCACCCGATATTTCCCGTATAAATGAGAAGCTGTGCGGTGTGTGCGGCAGCAGGTGGCGCGTCGCCGCGTGATCTCATCGAATAGTATCGCTTCGTTTACGATCGCTCCCGTCCTTGCTCGTTTATAGCTCCACACAATGCACTCTCCTTTGTAATCGTTTATGGTTGCCATCGGAATTTCTTGCGTTTGATACTGTAATTATTTGTTTTTTTAATCGCAAGGTTGAATTGTTGCAAAATTGTCTTTCTTTTGAAAAGGACCTTGTGACTCATTTTGTTTACAAAGTTCATGTAAATTCCTTATTGTTGCTTATAATTTTAAAATATAAATATGTATAACAATACGTTCTAAAATTACTTTATTAGTTTTTTTTTTATTAAATACTCTTGACCACAATCTTGTCCGAGGACAGAGATGAGGTCTACGATGATGTAGCGAGCTTACCCAGAAGCAGCTTCTTCACTCTGGTTTTGAAGAGAGTCAGGTTGTATGTGCTCGGGAACACATTAGTTACATTTTCAGGAAACATTAAATATAACAAAAAATATAACAGGTTATTCACTGTTTCTCAGTTTGCTAAAATCAAAAGTACTACAAATGAAAACATCATTCGTATTTCTAGTGCCCAGTGGTGTCCAGTCTAAAATAGCATAACCGCATTTTTTACCACACTTCTTTCTACTACTACTACTACTACCATAGAAAAAATGCGGTGTGATGATAATTATCTGACAGCAGCTTCCTTTATCATTAAAACCTCCAAGTACTATCTACTATTTGCTTGCTAAACAATTGTTATCCTTAAAGAGGACTTTATAATACTATGTAGAAAATGTTGATGAAATATATTTGGCAAGAAGACCGCGTGGGATCTTACTCGTGTCAGTAACTGCTGAGTGTAGGACGAGGTGCGATTCGTTCTAAAGCAAATACTTTTACCTGCGACTCTCCATATGTTATAGTTTCTAATTTATGTGCTGTTATTTCGTTTTCTCTTCGACTGTTTCTAATTACAATCCTCATTTCCGGCTATAAATTATCAACGTTTAGGTCTTCATCATCATCTGACGTATGTGAGAAAAGATCTCAGTTTTGATGATGTAACTATTAAAAACTCAGATCTATTTTCTAGCAACCAAATTATTTATAAGTCAGAAACATATAACTTTCTGATAATACAAGCATAGACAAATTCTCAAATTGCAGAAGAGGAAAGAAAAGATTCAAGATAAAGCTACTAAGGACACTAATAAGTTTTTTGAGCTTGCACTAATTAGTTTTTTGTGCCTCGCACTACTGACTTTTGATAAATTACATAATGAGTATGACATTTTCATTTACGCCAATTTAAGAGTGAAATTTTTCGAAGCGGTTGTAAAATGTTTTTATAACCGAATCGATAAACGGTTTGACACATTAAATGTGATTACGTCGAAATTATTGAATGATTGGGTTTGATGGTGATAATAACTGATATGGACGTAACACGCAAGCCTGAAATGTCAGGAAGCCAAAAATGATACCCTTCATGTTCGTTTGGTGTCACGACTGGTTTGTTAAGCCGAGCTCCAATACGAGTATGACTAGTACTCGTACTTATTACATTTTTATTTAGACTTAATGAATCATTACCTAACCTTTTTCTAAGTACAATAAGAAATAGAATTACCCATGTTACGTATAGTACTACTTATGCGTAGACGACAAATGCTTCAGTGTCACATTTGCTTTTTAATGGCACATTTTTGATGTAAGACATCTATTGACGCGGCTTGGCAGTAAAATT
Organism: Ephestia elutella; assembly: GCA_018467065.1. Classification (NCBI taxonomy): domain Eukaryota; kingdom Metazoa; phylum Arthropoda; class Insecta; order Lepidoptera; family Pyralidae; genus Ephestia; species Ephestia elutella. The sequence continues at coordinate 983,195 of CM031576.1, read as the reverse complement.
GACTCGAATGCCGTAACGGAAAATGGCATGATGCTTCATGCCACGATGCTCATTATTGTTTTACATCTTCCGGATGTCCCGTGACAGCTTACTCTTTAGAGTTCCGAAGTAAACAAGGAACCCTTCGTCATGTCTGTCTGTCTGTTCGAGGCTTATATAAAAGGCTATTAGTATTAGAACTCTGTAATTTGGTATAGATACCTATTTGTATTGGTTATTTACGCGAAAAGAGTTGTAAAATAAAATCACGAATAAAAATTTGTTTGAGTGCCTCTCGCTAAAGGGCGGATTTTTTTCTCTCTCTCATCATACCATCGTATGGGGTATCGTTTGATAGGTCTTTTAAAAATATTACTTATGAGTATGATTTATGATTTATGTACAGACCATTTTTTGATTGCGAAATATTTAACTTTAAAGTGCTAAATTTTGTTAAGAGTGTCTCGAACAGAAAAATGGTGATGGTGGGTAAATACGTGAAAAAAATTACGATAAATAGCAAATATAATGATTTTAAAAGGATTTTTTTTACATTTTTACACGTTACCCACTAAAAGACGATAATTTAAAAAAAATCGATTTTAATATGAAAAAAAAATTGTACAGGGTAGGCACCTTCGGAACCATTGCGCGTGGGCCGACACGCATTTGACCAATTATTTTTATACAAGTGTGCGAAATGAGAATCTAGAGATCGTTAGAGAATACCCACCGGGGCGGCTACCCGAAGGTCGCAGTGAGCCGGTCGCACCGGTCGCAGCCGGGACAATGGGGCTCGGGTGTCGGCGGGAGGATCGGTTACAGCGCAGGGACGTGACCCGACTGCGGAGAGCTTTCCTGTCGCCTGGAAATTCGCACCAGACGGACCGAAAGGATTTCCTTAAGGTTTTCTTTCATCTTTGAACCAAGGGATTTATCATATTTCCACGTGTGAAAGTTTTTCCTAAAGCATTTATTTAATGCAAATAGTTTTGGGGTTTAGTGCATTTTTTTCGGTTATTTACGACCAATAACGTATTTTCATAACTTTTTAATTTTTTTAATAACAACATTATTGTTTAAACTTATTTAGCGAGAAACGGCTGCAACGTAAAACATTCCAATATCAGTCAAGTGATAGATAAAAATGCAAAACAAAGCTAAAAAGTAGTGCGTAAAAGTGATTTGGAAACGTTATGTAAGGCTGGGGCCTGACTGTGCGCGGGCACCATGCGGCGGGATTACCTGAAGCTGCGGCTAAGCGATCCCAGCCCCGGGTCCTTTCCCTCGGACTCGGAGGAGGAGAGCTCTGAGCGGAGGAGGGCGGAGGAGAGCGCCGCCCCCGCGCCCGCGCACGCCGCCCCTCGTGCGACACGCGTGAGCGGGAGCGGGCTGCCGGCCGCTGTCACTACTGCACAGGTACTTGTCACATTAGGCAATTCAAAGGTGCAATGCGCGTTTTTGTTTTTATGGGTATTATTATACTTACAACAAAGCGAACTTATATTATCTTTTATATTTTTACGGAATATCACCATTATTGACCTTTTATTCTTCTTGAAACACACTGCTAAGTTTGATATTTTTTGCTTACTATACTTAGGTATAACCTAAATAAGTAGAAGTTAAGATAATAATGCTATGCGATTATATTTTAATGAATATTATTAAATTGTAGTATATTTCACCAGCAAGATTTCATCCATTACTATATTTTGTTGACTAATTTAAATCTTATCTATCTATATCTTAAACTTTCGCGGTTTAAACATATAAAACTATGATATTAACGGGATTTAGAACGGATCTTATTTTATTTATTGGTAGCGGCTGACGTGTCGGGAGCATTACAGACTCCCGCAGTCTGCATGTAGGTAGTCACTCACAATCTTGGATTTATGTTCATAGTTCAACGAACACAGTCTTTGTAATATGATTGAACCCAGAGCACCTTGTTTTGATGGATTCTGGACGGAGTTGTAACGTAATGATGTAGCAGATAAATTAATGCAATTTTCGCATGAGTCACGTATGTATACGGCGCATATCGGAGCAGAACCAAAACAAGCGCGCGTGCGATCGCTCAGCAACACTTTTATTGAAATTGTACACACTGAATATATAAACAACAATATGATATTCGAATTGTTGCTGTACCTCCTCTTTGCTGTCTATACATACCTACTACGAAGGTCTTCGTTTTTGTATCGCTCTGTTTGCCATTTTTAGAGAAGCTATACGAGACTCGTTTATAACCAAAGATTTTGTTTATAACTCTTCGTTGTCTCCGGGATGGATTTTGATGGCCGAATCGCCATAAATTATATTAATCCAAAACGAGACATAAATAGAGGTCATACTAGGTAATGCAAATCAGGTTTTACGAAAATGTAAAACAAACTTAATTTTTGTTTGAGGACTGATTTATAAATTTTTTAGTCTTTTTTACTAGTAAAAATTCTAAGTATTTTTAATTAACATTTACCTGTACTTACTTGTTTTAAAGAGAAAATGCATCGTTATCAGAAGTTTTATTTAGTGTGTTTTTTAATATAATTTATATTGGTTCGAGTATAATTTTATTGATTAAGTCATATTTCATTGAAGTCTCCTTATCAAAACGAACAGCCGGACTGTCATGAAGTTCGGAGTTCCTTCTGCTTCTATAGTATGATTTAACTACAAACAAGTACTCAGGATAGTTGAAACTAAATGAAGTTTTTGAAAATAAATAGACCGAACCCAATAGTGTACTTGTGTACCGGGTGTTCCGTAGCGACGACTCGTGAGTAAGCAAATGAGGCGCGAACGAGCCACGCGCGCGCGTCGCCGCGACTCGGTAATTATTCGCTACTATAAATAATATTGACACGTTATTGGTGTTCGCTAAATATTTGTTCTCGGTGATTTACGTGTTTTGATTTATTTATTTTTACAAGCTTTTATTTTATTTCACCTGTCCTGCTCCGTCTCTTCTGTTGTACACTTTCGTGTTTCCGATTGAGTTGAAAATTGAATACATTATGCAATAATATTAGGAAAAAACTTATATATTGTATACCTCTACCGATCAATCAAATCTAAAATATTTATTTTCCATTTACAAATTCAGATCTTATAACTAGGTGTTGGAGTCTCCTTTTAGGCTATCAAAGATGCCTGTGCCAGGAGGCTCCGCTCTTCTTAAACCGTGCCTGATTGAGATCTTTAAACAAGTGCAACCGATGTACCTCTATAAAATATTCGCTACCGTCACTGAAACGTTTAATCACTGATCATTGCTTTTCTGATATAGGTATCTACAATAGTTCTTGTAGTAACGAAACGAGCAAACCACATATATATTTTGACTAAGGTGTAGAGTTTATGAAGTTAGAGCTTGTAAAGTTATGGCGTATAGAGTTAGATAGAAGCTTGGCTCTATATGAGATCTGATAACTTTATGACAGTGTGAGCCATATGGTCTCGTCTTGGCAACATTTTACATTAAAATGTTTTTGGTGGATATAATATCTAGTCTATGTTTTGTCCGTATTTCTTTTTTCGACATTTCACATTGAAAAAACTAAGTTTATCTAAAATAGGCTTAACGTTTCTGTTAACGTTTATGCATAAGAGGATGAAAATGTTTATATCTGTTTCTTGTTGATAAATATTTAATACTAGCTTTTGCCCGCGGCTTCACCCGCGTGAATTCCCACGAGAACAGTGTTTTTTCCCGGGATGAGAGTTACCCTATGTCCTTCTCAGTACTTTTAACTATGTGTGTGTACAATTTCAGGAAGATTTGTTCAGTAGATAGAGCGTGAAGAGGTAACAAAAAATAAACAAACTTACTTTCGCATTTATAATATTAGTTAGGATTAGGATTAAAAATAAAAAAATAAACTGGCCAAGTGCGAGTCAAACTCGCACGCCGAGGGTTCCGTACATGCGAAGCATCTCAAATTATTGCTCTAATTTAAAGACAAACTAGTTTCAAAAACAAACTTAACTTATTTGCTGTTCGATCCTATAGACTCGAACTGCTTCGAGCGCAAAATTAAGTTTGTTAGATTTCTAACTACATATTACAATTTACATATTTTTTACTGTACCTACAAGTACTGTTCATTATAGACCTTGCTTTTTGCCAAATTTCATAATTCAAGGTCAAACGGGAAGTACACCATAGATTTTGACTCCCGTCTGATATCGCAGAATATACAAAAATTCGCAACATTTAGTGTAATATCTCCTGATCGCGTTTGTAACAGTTCAAATATGAACGTGTTATTTCTTCTCAAATATTTACATGATAAAAGGAGAGAAATTGAACTAACCTTGTCATCTTCAGGAGATTTTGAACTGAGTCTGTAAACTGTAGTTTTGTTGCATATTACTAGTTATTTGGTAAATTTAATTATTGAAAACGGCAGCGTATTGTTGGCTCTATAAATTGTAAACAAAGAAAATAATGTCATTTTGACAACGTCAAGTAATGACACCGAAGGAATAAACGTTCCGATTGCAATGATATTATTATTAGTACGCAAAGAACTGAGGGCTTAAAATAATTGTGAAGTTCGTTAGTTAAAGAATAAATATTAGCTTATTATAATAATTTTAAACATGCGAAGGGTAAATATAGGATTTATTTTTAATAGGTAACTATTCGCTGTCAAGTGTATAGGCCACTTGAATTATAGATCTAGTGTCTATGATAGAAAATTTGGTCTATGGTAGAAGTTCCGTTGATATTTGCACCTGTTAGTAAATTAGGAGGTAGATTCACACGGAAAAGTGGCGTGATCGAATTGACTACCCAATAGTAGCGCAGGGATGTCACGTGATATTTTGTCCAAAGCTGGAGGGAAACGAATCATTGCCAGTATAGGAATTATTTTGCCATTATTGATTTTTCTGTTCGTTTGATTGTAACATTTTGGGGTACGGAAAATGGATGAATAATGAAATTAATCTTGATAATAGAGGAAAAGAAGATAAGGATATGATCGGCAACGGGCTGAACTGTTTGGTTTATGTCGATTATAAAGAAAGTAGAAAATAATTATTAATTAAGCTAGACTATAGCACAAGTAATTGCGTGGAAATAGTTATTTTGTAAGAATTATGTATAAAATCATGCTATTATCTATATATCTATATATATAAAAGAACAAGGGTGTCTGATAAATCAACGCCCAGCCTAAACCATAAAAGCTATAAACTTGAAATTTGGACCGAAGTTTTATGTTAATACGTAGTGCTCAGATAAGAAAGGATTTTTCAAAATTAGACCCCTAAGGGGGTTAAAATAGAGGGCAAAGTTTGTATGAAAAAAAAATTAAATCTTCACTGATTTACTTGAAACTTGGCAAGAATGCTTCTCAACAAAAATAACCAATGGCGTGTTTCAGCGTTTTTTTAAATTCAACCTCTAAAGAGGTAAAAAAGGGGAGGTAAACTAATTTATTATCACAAAACCGAAACTATAAAAGCTATAAACGTGAAATTTGGTTAGTGTCTTCATTATACAATATACTGCCTACATAAGAAAGGGTTGTTCACAATTTCAACCCTTACAGTCCAAAAAAAGGGGTGAATTTGCGTACCATTAGACAAATCCCATTTGAAATTTCGCCAGTCAAAAGCAATGCATGTTGGCCTATCGGTAGAGGCCGCGGATTATTTTTTTAAGTACAGGGTTCGAATCCTGCCAGATGTTACTTTTTTTTCCATTTTTTTTTGCGTTTTGTATTAGTTTTTTAGAATTCTATATTTTTGTAAATATTTTAATAATATTTTTATATTTTTCAAGAAAGTAGCTGGATCGAATCCTGCCACTAACAATAAATTTTCTGTTTTCGTTTTTTATTTGTTTTCTAGAATTAATTTCTTACTTTTTTTTAATTTTGAAAAGAAACGAATAAATTCATTTGCAAATTTATTTCCGGTCATCTACTGATTGTGCCAAGGAAAAATCCAATAGATGGCGTTGATAAAATGAGAAATGTAAGCTGAAATTATTTCTCAATATTTTCAATAGATGGCGCTGCGCAATTTTGGTGATTTCTACTTCGCGCTTATTTAACAGCATAAAGGGGTCGTGGGTATAATAATAAAACAGTAAAGATATTTTGTCTGTACAGTACATTTAGTATTTTTGACTGAAATGGATAGAGGGACACTTAAAAAGAATAACAGAAAGCAAAAACATTTTTTTGGAATTTTTTGTCTGTCCGTCTGTATATGTATGTACGCGTTTCACGCAATATCTGCTGGACAGATTTGAATGAAACTTTTTTTGTTGTATAGCTATTAAGCCTGGGCAACATATAGGCTATAAGTGATTTTGAAAACTGGAACACCCGATGAAGAACCTTAACAGAACAGCTAAACTATAAGAAATATGGAAATGGTACCTTTGGAAAAGTTTATCAATCTGACGAGCATTTTCTGTTGACGTATAAAAATCGAAGATCAGGATCATCTGATGAAGAATTCCAAGGGACCAGCTACACTATTACATATATGGAAATGGCGCCTTAGCAAAAGTCGTTTAACCTGATGAGCATTTTCTGCTGACGTATAAAAATTTAAGTTTATGCAACATCTGATGAAGAACTCCAAGAGACCAGCTACTCTATAAAAAATGGAAATGGGGCCTTAGCAAAAGTCGTTCAACCTGATGAGCATTTTCTACTGACGTATAAATAGACAGGACACGGGATAGGATAAAGAGGGACTCGGGGTGGGAGTGGTGGTACACGGAAAATTATAGATAACGAGCAGACGAAGATCGATTATCGAATGAAATATCACTTTTGATTCATTTTAACACCACGACTGTACTACGAGTACCTAATATATTCCCGCGGGACACGGGATAACCAAATACCTGAAATTTTGAGTACCTACTGGAGTTTAGGTTACTACAGTTTGGAACACAAAAAGATTTTTCATCTAAGGAAACTCACGCGGGCGAAGCCGCGGGCAGCAGCTAGTAAGGTATATTTTACATTAACTATTTATATTGTTATTTCGGTGGATATAGGGTTCGGGAGAATAGAATTATTATAGTTGCAATACAGGAAGTAAGGTAGGGGGAGCTTGGAATTCATGGAAGATTCGAGATTTTTACACACACATAGACAAGAGAGAGTTGCATAAAACTGATAGGAAGGGACATTCGAGGCTTTTTCATCTGCGGTCTTTGGGGGACAACGTTGTGCTGCCCGGCGCCAATCTCACCTCTGTAAGAAGCATCATTGAAGAAGTTTATTTTAACTCAAGATAGAAGTAGTCTGCAAGAAAAGTGTTTGGGCGCAAGGTTTCTTCATGAGGCTTAGGAACGCATATTTCCCCGCGAATCTTTTGAGAAAAATACGTTATTGCGAGCTTGAAATGGTAAAATTAAGTTCGGTTTTAACGTATATAGTTTAATTTGAAGAATTCACAAAATAAGTAGATTTCCCCAGTAAATTTAATTAAATATTAGAGTAGTTGAGCATTAGCTGCGATTTGACGAGAATATGGGTTTTGCCTGATATCTGCGAAAGTGGATAGAGGGTAGAATTCGTTTCTTGTTCAAATAGATATTTTGATTTGTTTCTTTAAGGGCTATTTGTAAGAACCTTGCGGGGTAGGTCCTGGAGCTTGGCTTTGCAACGTGTCAAGTGGGCTTCTGTTAAGAGAATGCCTAGTTTAGTTGCTTAGTTGAATGAAAGCGCTTTCATTGAGCCCAGAGCCGACGATCCGAAAGGCGCAGAGATCTAATCTCACTGGACGATTTGGAAGACTGCCTCATATAACTAAACCTCTGTTAGGGCATAATTCTGTTCCTTCCCAATCAGAATTATCACGTTGGGCTGTTAGAAAGTAGGATAACGGGTTGCCCACTCGGCGTTTTAGAAGCTAGGGGTTTTAACTAAATGTTGGCCCAAAAACCAAGAGTAGGACACGTTTGTAGGTTGATAGGCAGGTAAATTTCTATTAGGGAAGGGAGAAGCTCTCCCGAAGTCTCGTAGCTAGCTGATAGGAGGGTATTCCTTACACCGGGGATACCTAATTAGGGACCCATCTCATTGCACTATGAAATGGTTTAAAAATTCTGTAGTTGTCAGGGACTTAGGGACCGATAGGGACAAGAATAGGCCTTAATTTCACATACATATAGGTAGGGGGTGTTAAAAATGGCTGGCAGGAAATGGCGCCATTTTTAGGAATTAAAACACAAAATAAAACAAAATGGTCAAATAACACAAATAATTAGTCGGTTTATCATTTATCAAAATGGAGGTATCAAAGGTATGAATTGAAGGTTCCTAGGAATCTTATAATTATAGGGCTATTTATAAAACCTAACCAATATCGGAAAATAAGTAATTGACTAAGGAAAATTTAGAAAGTGAAAGTTCTTAGTTGTACTAATTATGTGTTGAAGTGACTATAGATTCGGTGAGTTTCCAATTAACCTTATCATTATTTACAAATACTGAATGTTGTGGGTAATGGAACGTTTCCAACCCCTTTTCTTACTTATTTGACTCAATTTAGTCATGTAGGTACTTAATGGATGTTGACTTTACTTGTCTATATATTTGAGTAAATACCTAATAATTGTTCCAATCTAGTGAATAAGATCATACTCTAATCCTTGTACCGGCATTGGTCAAATTCCTTGTTGAGAAAGTTAAATTTATTGGTAAAACTATATTCCTTAAAGATGGGAGTCTATACATTTATAAAACTTACAAATAAACTACAAAAGTTTGATTCTAGTTGTGTTCAGTGTCTGCTCGAATCTAGATACAAGGCAGTTACCGCCTGTGTGCTATGTCAAAAGATATTTTAGTACACTATCAAAGGATATTGAGTAGTTGCTACCACTCACTGGAATATCTGCAAATAACTTCTAAATATTCATAAAGAAATTGATTTATTAAGGATGATTCCTTTGGTTGAGTACAAATAGCTTCTATTATTGAGTGAATATAGACAAATTCACTACTAATGGTGATAAGTACTGAATCAATCTAAAATACAATGGATCTCAGATTTAAGGATGTAATTCTAACCTGAAAATTATATAAACAAAAGACAAGTCAAGTTACATCAGTTTGAGTAATGCTAATTCTCTTCTGCACACTTACCTATTACCACCTGTTGGTAAACCCACATTATAACTCTAACATAATTAAAGTATGAGTACATCACCACTATCTCTATTATTAATTAATTTTAATAACTTACTCTCCTTCAGAGATCAGATTTATCAGTATCCCATTAATGAATTGTAAGGTTGAATTCATATATAGTTAATCATTTAGATTTTAACATAAAAATAAAAGATCTCAGCTGATCACAATATATGGAATAAATCCATAATTGTGAAAACTGATAAATCACTTGGAGACATTTTGTCTCTCCTCTCTGTTTTATTTAATTATACAAAGACAGACAGACTAAACTATGTTCAGACCTTAGTTATTCATTATTTATATTGAAATCAAGAATATAATAGCTGAGCATCTGGAGGAAATCCGTCCAAGTTTGGAGACGAGGATTACTGTAACATGCGGACGGAGGGGCATGTTTCCATAAGCCAGATCTAGCTAATAAAGCTGAGAATTATCAAGTTTGTAGCAATATTTGCATTTTCCATACTTACATATTTTTACCGACCTTAAGAAACACATACTTACTTATATAAACATTTCTAGCGGGGCCTGGTCCATACTAGACCCAACTATAAGCTGAGAGATTCTATTAAAGCAAATAAAACCATCATCGGTACCATTGGTCATATACCTTATACTCACCTATCTAAGTTAAGCGTTAGGAACACACATATGTTAGTAGATATCTTTCAAAGTTGCGGTATTTCAAAAGCTGGAAAACCTCATAGCTCACCTTATAATTAATAATTCAATAATTAGTAGTGTTAAGTGTATATTTAAGACAAACCAATAATATTAATTAGCCAAGTAAGATTTAGTTTTAATATCTATAGATAGTCCTTAGCATTATCTGTAATTCCTGTAGTGTATATAAGGTTGGTTAAGACACAGACAGTACATAGTAGTAAGACATTTAATCCAGGTTATAATAATAGGCTCCCGACATAGCACTTCGAAAAGATCCAAGGTTCATTGCGGAATACAATCAGGGAACTACACTAGGAGATCACAGCACAACTCATAATATTACGAGAACTAATATGTAAACACACACTTAGGTTATTCTCAAGCTAGGTTAAAGATAAATCAAATAAGAGTAGATATTGAGTAGGTTAGAATAGTTACTTCTGGGTGACGTAACCAGGGATTTAACCATTCTTGGAGACGTTGACTAGAGGGTTTGTTACATCTGGTTGGTGCAGTGACCAGGATTATTACTTCAGATAGTACTTTTGACCAGGATTTAAATTAAAATAAAATAAACAGTTAGTAAGCACTTTGTTTTTGGTTACATGTTGGTTCTTGGTATTGTGAGGTAGAATGGCCACCAGCGTGAGAGAGCGTTGTGGGCCACATCTGAGGCGGTGAGAGTTGATAGAATGCTATGTCATGGAGTCTCGTAACCATCGATTTATGTGTCTTCTTGAGTAAGGCAGAATCCTTTCATTACGTATCTATAAAATCCAACGTTAGTGTGTCGTTAATCCTTTAAGATTGCCTTATCGTACCGAAGTAAATGATTTTTCTAATAGAGTAGAATAGTTATTGTATACTGATTAATAAAATCATTTGTTTATTCACACAACATAATTGACAAAGCGAGAATGAAATCACTGCGTTATAAGAGACAGGACTCCCATTCAAAAAAGTGTCCGATACAGATGTCAAAACGAAGGTACCGACCGATAGAGATGCACTTATGCGAGGAACTGCAGGTACGAATGAGATGGAAATAGTCGACCATCAAATCGCTACTCCGTTTCATAGATCAATTTTTCCTATGAAGTTGCGACCACCTAATTGACATTTCAATAGTTGACAGTCGCGTTCTTAATTATGTCAAAAATTTTGTTAGGGCAAAATTGATTATACCATTCAGCCTATTCAATATGAGATGATTAATAAAAAAAAAGAATAAATAAATAGAAGTAATTTAGATTAAATTACCATCCGTTATAAGTAAATAAAGGAAAATATAATAAATCTATTTGTAATTTTTACTCAGGCTAAACAAAATAGAAGTTTCATTTCGAGTTAGCGCCATCTAACTATCAGGGGTCGTATTAAATTCCATGTAAAAGTCTTAGTGTCTTAGGTATTAGTTCAGCCGTAGTTTATAGATGGCGAGAAAAAAAAGATAGATTGAGTCGTCCTTAACTTACCGTTGCACTTGATAGATGTCGCTACCGGTAAAGTCTCAGGCTTAAGAGTGTTAAATTGGCGAAGAGATAAATGCATACATTTTAAAATTGGTTAGTTGGTAGAGAACGGATTTTATTTATGCTACTGAGATTTATTGTCCTTTTTAAGAATTTATGTACGGCTAGGTGTAATCTTCTATTGGAAATAAGGATTAGATTTAAGTATTTATTTATTAAAAGAAAAGAATAAAGATAGGCTTACCTTGTAATTTTATTACAAATGGTTAGACAGCGGTGATAGTTAGGGAAATGTAAGGAAGAAATTAAATAACTTAACTATGTGGGCCAACTTACATTTTGACTTTATAAGAAAAGAAACCAACCTAAAATTCTAAATTTAAATGTGTCTACATTGATACAGACTTCATGGTAGAAATACTTAACTAGTTAATTTTAATACCAGACAATAAAAAAAGAGGGAAGTTAGTTTGTGGGATGTTATAATTGTAAAATATCATCACTAATGATTCAGCGGGTTTGGTAGTCTTGGATTATGGATTGCTTACATGAATAAATATTGACCAGTCTATGAATAAAGCTAATATTGATAGCGGTAGGAAAAATAAAACGACACACTATTATTTAATGATTGAAGGGTCGTTTATTGGGATGTAACTTGCCGTAGTCTGCATGGTGCTGTTCTATCTTGATACTATTACGGCCGTTTACCTTTCCGAAATTCTAGTATTAGTGCATTGCATGCGTTCATATCGTTGGCAGACGGCTGAAGTAGTATTGTATATCCAAACAGGGTTTCACATTTCCGAATCTTGACTTTAGTAAGTAGGGAAGAATCTAAAACAGAAAAATATAGGGAGATTAGCGTTTTGTCTAAGGAATAAACCTTTTAGCAAAATTTTCTTTAGTAGGTTATAATTGTCATTGTGAATATATTGCTTGAAGGTTTAAATGTTCAATTGAAGTTATCACAAAATTGCGAGAATGGTTAGATATATGGGAATTTTCTATTCAGTGGGTTTGGTCATTGCGTAAATAAAAATAAAACGAGTAGATACCTTAAAGATTTTTCGCCAAAGAAAAATAAACTGAGGTTGAAAGTAGGATTAATGGTAGATCAGAAACCATCTCACGATTGTAAATCACATAAATACATCTCACGCTAGACTTATGTTTCTTAAATATATGCCTAAATTAGTGCCTACCTTGATATTTATATAATATTTTAATGATTTTTCCTTAGTTAAGTTAATTTCGTCTGAACCTTGACATGTCGTGCTAATGACATTTGCCGATGACATAAGGGACGCGACATAGACGAAATCATAGAGTTATCGACGACGCTAATCGATAGTCGAGAGGACATAGATTAAGTCGGATATTTGTTGCAATTCAATTATTCAGCAGGGATAATTTCTGTAGTTCAAGTTAACGTTACTAAGGTTTATAGTTGTTCCATAATTGGGGATTTACTATGTAAGGTTAGGTATGGTAGTGCTGAATTTGGGTTACTAAAATTGAGGTCATAGAGAAATAAAGATAGATTTTAAAGATATCTAGGTAGACGGTTTAATGCGTATTAATTTATCTGGCGGAAAATTTGAGTTATTTTATTTAAGTTGTTCTTTTGGGTGAATCGAAGCGTGAGAGTTTTATTCACTCAATTTAGACAGATTATTATTTTTTTTGTCATTATGATATATATATCTGGGGTTGTGCGTCTATAGATAAATAAATAAATGGTTATATAAGTAATTAAATATTTAAATAAATAAATAATTAGATAAATAAATAAATAATTAAATAAATAATTAAATATTTAAATAAATAAATAATTAAATAAATAATTAAATATTTAAATAAATAAATAATTACATAAATAAATAAATAATTAAATAAATAATCAAATAATTAGATAAATAAAAAAAAAAAAAAATAAAAAAAAAATAAAAAAAAATTGTAAGTTTTAATACATTAAACGAAAACATAAAAATACTTTAGTAGTTGGAAGTTTGGTTGTGTGTCATCCAGATGTTGGGTAACATAGAACCAAGGTAATAGATTTGGTGCGATATTGTTTAGATCTGACCTTACAAAAAAAAAAGAAAAAGAACTCAAGAACCTCAAAGAACAGCAACATGGGTAAACCAATTCGTACTCGTCGCGTACCGAAACGTTATGAACCAGTAGAAGATCAAGGGAATTCAGAGGAAATTCAAAATAATTCTGATCAGCCGGAGAATTTAAACCCTAGAGAATCTCTACCGACTGAAGAACGTAGACAAGCAGTTAGGACCGTAAGAAGGACAAGGATAACACGTTCACGAGAACTTCTGTCCATACGGCGGATGCTAAACCGTACATTAGGCGTACTAAATAACAAGATAAATGTATTAAGCGGAGAAGTTAAGAAGACTCAGACGTCTATTCGGGATATAACTAAGGGGGAGAAGGAAGCGCCTGAAGACGGGATTACGTTTGAGAATGAGGTAGAAATGGAGAGTAGTCCCGTACACGAAGATGTATCTAGGAAGTCCAATTTAGTTGAAGATAAGCAGAAATATATAATTTGTAACGTTAAAAACATTAACTTGGAAAAACCAAAATTTGGGGAAACATCGATGCATCCAGTAACCTTCATTGAGGATCTTGAAACTTATTTAAAAAAGGCCGGTAAATCGGACAACGAAATGGATTTAATACTGGAGTGTCTAATTGGTAATGCCAGAGATTGGGCGCGTATTTATAAAGGAAGATGGAGCGGGTTAGATGATTTTAAGTCAGACTTTCTAAAAGCGTACTGGGGCGAAAATGAACAAAATGATTTGAGGCGAAAAATAGTGCAAGGAGTATGGAACAAAACGGAGACGCCCACTATGGTGGATCATTTTTTGAAATTAACTGGCAAAGCGCAAATGTTGAGTTATAACATTCCCGAAAAGCAATTAATATGTGATATCATGCGGCATTACCCTAAGTTTATTCAGCAAGTTTGGGCGACTAGCAAGATAGAGACTATAATAGAAGCGGCCGAATTCTTAAGAAGCATGGATGACATACAGAAGCAAGAGGTCCCGAACACTACCGCGTCTAAAAATTTCAAGGAGTGGGAAAAGAGGAAGAAAGGATACCAGCAAAATTATAGGCAGTGGCAGTGACCAAAAGAAGCTGAAGTACAAGTAGTTAATTTAGTAGATAAGACAAATGTAAATAGTAGTGAAGCGTTAAACTAAAGGAAGCTGAGACTTTAGTCTCCGGATCAGCTTCAGCCACAGGGGACCCAAATTACAATATGATGATTAGGATGAACTGGGTTCCAGGTAAACCGTTAGGACGTAACAGGGCTGGAATTAGAGCACCTATAAGCTTAGATTTTAGAAATAGTAATAATAAAGAAGGGATAGGGTATAGTACGCCAGAGATCTTAGTTCCAAACGTTCCTAGCCAAATAGTAGATACATTAAAATTAAAGATAGAACAACAAATGGAAGATGATGACAATATTGTAAGCGCCGTTTTTGACGAGGAAGCTGCGAATAAAGTAGATACACCCATATTTAAGTCCGAGTTATTAGTTCAAATTTTTGATGAAAACATTGTAGCTTTATTAGATACAGGTAGCGATATAACATGTATTTCGGGCGAGTTTTGGGATAGTTTGAAAGTAAAAAGACCAACGATTCCTACTATGCCTATAAAATCATTCTTTATTAAAACCGCAGTAGGTCAGAAAAGTGTGGAAATAAAGAAAATTGCTTTAGTTACCTTAGGAATAGGACTCTTTCAGCGAGATTTAACGGTTTTGATTGTGCCAGGTCTTAGTGCTAACTTAATATTGGGGTTTGATTGGATGAAAGAAAACCAGGCTTCCATAAAGCTTAATAGAGAGGAAGAAGGGGTAGAAATTATTATAGGAAATGAAAAGAAATTGTTTAAATTTTTCAAGGGGGAAAACATTCATAGTACGGATAGTTCGTTAGTGCAATTTGATGTAAGGACCGTAGTGGAAGAAAATGTAGATAGAAATATTCAGGAATTAATATGCAAATTGAGATTAGATAAAAATAAACAAGAAGCCTTAGGGGAGGTTTTAATGAGACATAAATGTTTATTTACGTCCAAATTGGGGAGAGCAAATTGTTATGAACACATTATTACCATGGAACCTCATTCACCGGTAGTAAAGAGAACGTATCCAATACCATATGCATATAGAGACAAAGTAGAGGCTAAGTCAATAGAAATGCTAGAGCAAGGGATTATTAGTCGAACTTCCACACCATATTGTAGTCCGTTGACTTTTACATTAAAAAGAGATGGGTCTATACATGTGTTGTTAGACGCTAGAGAGATAAATAAGCATATGATATCGGAAACTGAGAAACCACCGTTACAATTAGATGTTCTAAATTCATTTCAAGGGGCGAAATTCATTAGTATAGTAGATTTAAATAATGCCTATTTTCAAATTCCTATATCAGATTCTAGTAAGAAGTATACAGGATTCTCATTTAATGGAAAATCTTATGTCTATAATGTTTTACCTCAAGGTTTAAAAACGTCAGTAGGAAGTTTTAGTAGAGCAATGGATTTTATTCTAGGACACGAAGTCAGGGAATTTTGCGTAAATTATTTAGATGATCTAGCCATTATAACAACTGGAACATTATCACAACATTTAGAACATTTAGATATAATATTAGGAAAATTATCTAAGGCAGGCTTAACTTGTAACTTAAGTAAATGCGAATTTTTGAGTACTGAAGTAAAGATGTTAGGATATATCATTTCGACTAAAGGAATTCGTACGGATCCAGAAAAGGTTAAATCTATACAATTATTTCCGGTACCAAAGAAATTGAAACAAGTTAGGGCGTTCTTAGGTCTCTGTAATTTTTATCGCAAATTTATACCTAATTATAGTTTCCATACTAAACCTTTATGTGAGTTGTTAAAAAAGGATAAAAAATGGGAATGGGGGCAAATAGAACAGGTAGCTTTTGAAAAAGTAAAGTCGCTTTTTATTGAAACCGTAGAATTGAATCATCCAGATTTTACCAAACCTTATTATTTACAAACTGACAGTTCTGGAATAGGATTAGCTGGGTATTTGTATCAGTTGGATAGTCACGGGGAAGTAAAAATTTTAGGATTCCACAGTAAATTATTAATGGGGGCTCAATTAAATTGGACAGTTACAGAACAAGAATTCTATTCCATAATTTGTTGTTTAGAGAAGTTTGAAACTTATTTACGGGGAGCCAAAGTAATAATACGTACAGATCATAAAGCTTTAACATTTGTAAAGAATAGTAAATTATATAATGCTCGAGTGACTAGATGGATTAATTACCTAGAACAGTTTCAATATGAAGTTCAGCATGTTAAGGGTAGAGAAAATGTAGTAGCAGACATATTATCTAGATATCAACCAGAAGGGGAATTATTACAGGAGGATAAAACCAACTCGCCTAGAATATTTTATACCGAAAATAGAACTAACAAAGATTTACTTGTAAAATTAAAGAATTTGGCTAAGTTTCAACAGGACGATACAGAGATAGGCGAAATAATTAGGAAATTGAATAGTGGGGTTGTGCTTAATAGTAGGTCAAGTCAAATATTGAAGAGGTGTTCGCTACTAGATGGATTAGTATATTATTCTCCGGGGGAAGGAAATAAAAGAGTGTTATTCTTACCAGAGCTGCTTAGAGAAGAGGTTATTTGGCAGGTCCATTTCGAAATGGGTCATCAAGGGGCATTTAAAATTATTAAATATATTAGAGATAGGTTTTTCTGGAAAGGATTAACTAAACAGGTCAAACGGTTATTAAAGGGGTGTCATGATTGTCAGGTCACGAAGAGTGATACAGCTAAGTATGTAGGTCCTTGTCGTTCGATTATAACTGAGAACGTAGGAGACATTGTTATGGCAGATCTTTATGGGCCGTTGCCATCGGGAAAGTTTGGTATGAATTATATTTTAGTCGTTCAAGATTCTTTTAGCAAGTTTGTAAAGTTTTATGATCTTAGGAAGGCAACTGCTATTTCGGTATTAACAAAAGTAAGAAATTTCTTTCGTGTAATAAAACCCAAAGCTATAATGACCGATAACGGGTCACAATTTGCTAGTAAATTATGGAAAGAAACTATGAAAAGGGAAGGAGTAAGGGTTATTTACACCACAGTTAGAAATCCTAGGCCTAACACAACTGAAAGAGTAAATAAGGAATTAGGTCGTTTGTTTCGAACTTATTGTAGGACAAATCATAAGAGCTGGGTTGAAATGTTACCCAAACTAGAAATATTATATAACAACACTTATCACGAAAGTACTGGTTTTACTCCTTGTGAGATTTTATATAGAGAGTCCACTAGTTTATCTTTTGATAGTAACATACCAATTAATTTAGAATCTCCACCTGTTGATGTAATCAAAGAAAAGGTCCGCGAAAATTTAAAGAAAGCTGGTCAATTACGTCAAAACAAATTCAATGAGCGATATCGAATTATTCAGTTTCAGATAGGAGACCTTGTTAAGATAAGGAAGCTGAACAAGTCAGATGCTAAATTAAAAATAACAAAAAAGTTCGAACCGTTGTATGAGGGTCCTTATGTGGTTGGAGCTTGTCCTTTTAAAAATGTATATTTACTAATAGATCCTAAAACTGGCAAGGAACGAGGAAGGTTTAACGCTATACACTTGTCTAGATATTATAAATGATAAATTTTAAGTTGTAATTATCTTGATAGAAACAAAAAAAACTTTGTTATGTAAATTGAGAGTAAACGTAGTTTTAAGTTGGTTAATAAACGATGATGGGGTAATTTTGTATAGAGCTTGTTGGGCACGGGAAAAGCCTATCTGAACTTACAGTAATAACGACTCTATTATCAGAATTATTCCAATAAGGAACACGAATTCTCGAAAGGGATAATTTATCCTTTAAATTTAGATTATCAATCTATGAAAGTTGAACTTACTATTAACCAAAATAACCAAATGGTTATCCTAATTCTTGAGTCACTCGTAAGGTCAGATAGAGGGGAGTGTTGGCGGCTTTTCTATCGGGGGGGTTAATTAATAATAACTAAGTATGTATAGAAAACCGGTTGTGTTTTTTTTTCTTAAATATAGGTAATTTTGTATTTTATAAGGTTGAGGGGCTAGAGGTTTTCCAATATCAAAAGGGGTAGGAATAGTAGGTTATAGAAATTAATACGTAAATTTACAAAACAATAGAAAAAAATCAATAATAGGTCAACGAAGTTTGCAAATTATGGGGCTGACAGTGTGACTGGTTGTTAGTTAGGTAGCTTAGTCTAAGATTGAAATGGAATATTGCCATGATTCGTGAATTTATCATTCTTAAAGGATAAGTAACACTGAAGGAGATAAGGTGTATACATGTGCAATGCGAATATTGGCGTACGAATAAAGATGCATTGCGTAAAAGATGCGTAGAGGCAGGGAGTTCAGTGTAAAGTTTAGCTCTTTGCATAAACATATGTAAGCGTAATGTTGTATTATTACAATGGGTTGCAATTAGCGTAGCTTGTCATATGGTGACAGTCGACGTAATTTTTCTTCATTAATTAAATTCTAATTCATCTAACGATATTTTTGAAAGATTTTGTATTCAGATTAAAGCTATGGTATAATCTTAGGTGGCGGGAAAGTAGTTTTAGAAGTAGTTAGAAAAAAATATAGATTTCAGGTTATAACATATGTGAAGTCTGAATGCAAACGTATTATTGTCCCAAGAGATAAGCCCCGCACACTTGAACAAACTTGAATTTTGGACAGTGGGATTTTTGGTGTTAGGATAGAGAAAAATATATATACAAACGCGGTTGGCGGTTGTAATGTCCCTGTGTGAAACAACTGTCTAAAGTTCATACTCCACAAGAAGCTAACAAAGCTATGACTTAATTCGGCAACTACACACTCTCCGAGGTTTATATTGGGGTTATTCAAGAGTTTTAAGTGAGCTCTTGGATATATAGGGACATTGTTAATTCCTCACTACTTTCCGACAGAGTAGGTGACCTGGCGGAGAGAAGGAGGGATACTGTTTTGTGATAGAGTACTACAGACGGATACGTTTCGCATTCGTTAGCTTTTCATAAGGTTAGAAAAGGGCCTATGCGTCTGAGTAGTTCCATTATGGTTTATGGCCTCACAACCCATATCTTGCATATTACAGTATAACTCTAGTGTTGGTATTGCATAAGTCGTAATTGACAAGAGAAATAAAAAATACTTATAGCTCGCTTAATAATTCCTGGTATAGCCTTGGTTTAAACACACTCTACAATCTAAATTACATTTACACTAGGGCACACCCAACATTCTTAGATTTTGGGAATATAATATGAGTAAAATTAAATGAAAAAAAAATAATAATAATAGTAATAAAAGGAGAGAAAATATTTGAGAATTTGAGGAAGAAAATTCTACTCCGGATTCAACACGTAGTATTGTCACCTATGAAGAATTTTGGGGTCGAGCTGTAACAGTTCAAATATGAACGTGTTATTTCTTCTCAAATATTTACATGATAAAAGGAGAGAAATTGAACTAACCTTGTCATCTTCAGGAGATTTTGAACTGAGTCTGTAAACTGTAGTTTTGTTGCATATTACTAGTTATTTGGTAAATTTAATTATTGAAAACGGCAGCGTATTGTTGGCTCTATAAATTGTAAACAAAGAAAATAATGTCATTTTGACAACGTCAAGTAATGACACCGAAGGAATAAACGTTCCGATTGCAATGATATTATTATTAGTACGCAAAGAACTGAGGGCTTAAAATAATTGTGAAGTTCGTTAGTTAAAGAATAAATATTAGCTTATTATAATAATTTTAAACATGCGAAGGGTAAATATAGGATTTATTTTTAATAGGTAACTATTCGCTGTCAAGTGTATAGGCCACTTGAATTATAGATCTAGTGTCTATGATAGAAAATTTGGTCTATGGTAGAAGTTCCGTTGATATTTGCACCTGTTAGTAAATTAGGAGGTAGATTCACACCGAAAAGTGGCGTGATCGAATTGACTACCCAATAGTAGCGCAGGGATGTCACGTGATATTTTGTCCAAAGCTGGAGGGAAACGAATCATTGCCAGTATAGGAATTATTTTGCCATTATTGATTTTTCTGTTCGTTTGATTGTAACATTTTGGGGTACGGAAAATGGATGAATAATGAAATTAATCTTGATAATAGAGGAAAAGAAGATAAGGATATGATCGGCAACGGGCTGAACTGTTTGGTTTATGTCGATTATAAAGAAAGTAGAAAATAATTATTAATTAAGCTAGACTATAGCACAAGTAATTGCGTGGAAATAGTTATTTTGTAAGAATTATGTATAAAATCATGCTATTATAAGGTATATTTTACATTAACTAGTAGTTCGCCGCGAACTTAGACCTCGCGATTATTACTCGCGTTTTTATTGATATACTCTGATTTCGACTTTTCTATCATAATTCAGTTCCCTAAATAAAATCTAGATGGCGTTATCCAAAGTTAGAACACGCTATGGTTTCGTTTGCTAGATAATCGCGGACGTTTTTATTAATATTTCAAAAACTACTGAACCGATTTTGATGCCCAACGAACTTGAAAATTCTATTGATATTTCCTACATGCCTACCAAATTTCATCAAAATCGGACCATCGGTTCGGCAGTTATCGCGGTACAAACATACATACATACATACATACATACATACATACATACATACATACATACATACATACATACATCCATACAAACAATGTGTTTCGCCCCCAACTCGATTTAGAGACCTTCGCTCGCTTCGCTCGCTCGGTCAACTATTTATATTGTTATTTCGGTGGATATAGGGTTCGGGAGAATAGAATTATTATAGTTGCAATACAGGAAGTAAGGTAGGGGGAGCTTGGAATTCATGGAAGATTCGAGATTTTTACACACACATAGACAAGAGAGAGTTGCATAAAACTGATAGGAAGGGACATTCGAGGCTTTTTCATCTGCGGTCTTTGGGGGACAACGTTGTGCTGCCGGGCGCCAATCTCACCTCTGTAAGAAGCATCATTGAAGAAGTTTATTTTAACTCAAGATAGAAGTAGTCTGCAAGAAAAGTGTTTGGGCGCAAGGTTTCTTCATGAGGCTTAGGAACGCATATTTCCCCGCGAATCTTTTGAGAAAAATACGTTATTGCGAGCTTGAAATGGTAAAATTAAGTTCGGTTTTAACGTATATAGTTTAATTTGAAGAATTCACAAAATAAGTAGATTTCCCCAGTAAATTTAATTAAATATTAGAGTAGTTGAGCATTAGCTGCGATTTGACGAGAATATGGGTTTTGCCTGATATCTGCGAAAGTGGATAGAGGGTAGAATTCGTTTCTTGTTCAAATAGATATTTTGATTTGTTTCTTTAAGGGCTATTTGTAAGAACCTTGCGGGGTAGGTCCTGGAGCTTGGCTTTGCAACGTGTCAAGTGGGCTTCTGTTAAGAGAATGCCTAGTTTAGTTGCTTAGTTGAATGAAAGCGCTTTCATTGAGCCCAGAGCCGACGATCCGAAAGGCGCAGAGATCTAATCTCACTGGACGATTTGGAAGACTGCCTCATATAACTAAACCTCTGTTAGGGCATAATTCTGTTCCTTCCCAATCAGAATTATCACGTTGGGCTGTTAGAAAGTAGGATAACGGGTTGCCCACTCGGCGTTTTAGAAGCTAGGGGTTTTAACTAAATGTTGGCCCAAAAACCAAGAGTAGGACACGTTTGTAGGTTGATAGGCAGGTAAATTTCTATTAGGGAAGGGAGAAGCTCTCCCGAAGTCTCGTAGCTAGCTGATAGGAGGGTATTCCTTACACCGGGGATACCTAATTAGGGACCCATCTCATTGCACTATGAAATGGTTTAAAAATTCTGTAGTTGTCAGGGACTTAGGGACCGATAGGGACAAGAATAGGCCTTAATTTCACATACATATAGGTAGGGGTGTTAAAAATGGCTGGCAGGAAATGGCGCCATTTTTAGGAATTAAAACACAAAATAAAACAAAATGGTCAAATAACACAAATAATTAGTCGGTTTATCATTTATCAAAATGGAGGTATCAAAGGTATGAATTGAAGGTTCCTAGGAATCTTATAATTATAGGGCTATTTATAAAACCTAACCAATATCGGAAAATAAGTAATTGACTAAGGAAAATTTAGAAAGTGAAAGTTCTTAGTTGTACTAATTATGTGTTGAAGTGACTATAGATTCGGTGAGTTTCCAATTAACCTTATCATTATTTACAAATACTGAATGTTGTGGGTAATGGAACGTTTCCAACCCCTTTTCTTACTTATTTGACTCAATTTAGTCATGTAGGTACTTAATGGATGTTGACTTTACTTGTCTATATATTTGAGTAAATACCTAATAATTGTTCCAATCTAGTGAATAAGATCATACTCTAATCCTTGTACCGGCATTGGTCAAATTCCTTGTTGAGAAAGTTAAATTTATTGGTAAAACTATATTCCTTAAAGATGGGAGTCTATACATTTATAAAACTTACAAATAAACTACAAAAGTTTGATTCTAGTTGTGTTCAGTGTCTGCTCGAATCTAGATACAAGGCAGTTACCGCCTGTGTGCTATGTCAAAAGATATTTTAGTACACTATCAAAGGATATTGAGTAGTTGCTACCACTCACTGGAATATCTGCAAATAACTTCTAAATATTCATAAAGAAATTGATTTATTAAGGATGATTCCTTTGGTTGAGTACAAATAGCTTCTATTATTGAGTGAATATAGACAAATTCACTAATAATGGTGATAAGTACTGAATCAATCTAAAATACAATGGATCTCAGATTTAAGGATGTAATTCTAACCTGAAAATTATATAAACAAAAGACAAGTCAAGTTACATCAGTTTGAGTAATGCTAATTCTCTTCTGCACACTTACCTATTACCACCTGTTGGTAAACCCACATTATAACTCTAACATAATTAAAGTATGAGTACATCACCACTATCTCTATTATTAATTAATTTTAATAACTTACTCTCCTTCAGAGATCAGATTTATCAGTATCCCATTAATGAATTGTAAGGTTGAATTCATATATAGTTAATCATTTAGATTTTAACATAAAAATAAAAGATCTCAGCTGATCACAATATATGGAATAAATCCATAATTGTGAAAACTGATAAATCACTTGGAGATATTTTGTCTCTCCTCTCTGTTTTATTTAATTATACAAAGACAGACAGACTAAACTATGTTCAGACCTTAGTTATTCATTATTTATATTGAAATCAAGAATATAATAGCTGAGCATCTGGAGGAAATCCGTCCAAGTTTGGAGACGAGGATTACTGTAACATGCGGACGGAGGGGCATGTTTCCATAAGCCAGATCTAGCTAATAAAGCTGAGAATTATCAAGTTTGTAGCAATATTTGCATTTTCCATACTTACATATTTTTACCGACCTTAAGAAACACATACTTACTTATATAAACATTTCTAGCGGGGCCTGGTCCATACTAGACCCAACTATAAGCTGAGAGATTCTATTAAAGCAAATAAAACCATCATCGGTACCATTGGTCATATACCTTATACTCACCTATCTAAGTTAAGCGTTAGGAACACACATATGTTAGTAGATATCTTTCAAAGTTGCGGTATTTCAAAAGCTGGAAAACCTCATAGCTCACCTTATAATTAATAATTCAATAATTAGTAGTGTTAAGTGTATATTTAAGACAAACCAATAATATTAATTAGCCAAGTAAGATTTAGTTTTAATATCTATAGATAGTCCTTAGCATTATCTGTAATTCCTGTAGTGTATATAAGGTTGGTTAAGACACAGACAGTACATAGTAGTAAGACATTTAATCCAGGTTATAATAATAGGCTCCCGACATAGCACTTCGAAAAGATCCAAGGTTCATTGCGGAATACAATCAGGGAACTACACTAGGAGATCACAGCACAACTCATAATATTACGAGAACTAATATGTAAACACACACTTAGGTTATTCTCAAGCTAGGTTAAAGATAAATCAAATAAGAGTAGATATTGAGTAGGTTAGAATAGTTACTTCTGGGTGACGTAACCAGGGATTTAACCATTCTTGGAGACGTTGACTAGAGGGTTTGTTACACGTTGACATATAACTTTGATTATTTTACAGCTGAAAGAGATCGTAGATTCGAGTATTTGGTATGAATTTCAACTTGAGAAAAAAAATGTTTCACAGATAGACGGACAAGAAAGTGATATTAGAGTTCCTTTTTTTTATTTTGAAGTACGGAACCCTATAAAAGAAAAATGTTCTGTTAGGTCAGGAAAATGGTCTAGTAGGTCTAAAGGTTGACAATCATTAACCTGAACTCCGTTTTTCCTACTTGTCCCATTATATAAACAAACTTACCATGTCTTATTATGATTTTACAACCATATAAATTAAAATAGACTTTTTAGAAAATTACTTTGAATGTTCAGGTTTGAAGTATTATTTGATTTAGTAAGAAAAAACGGAGTTTAGAGAAGCAAGGGAGTGGTGCAGTGGTTGATAGCAGGTAATCCATCACTTGCGCACTTTACCCTTTTAACTACTTTGTGCGCACTTGATCGCAAAGTGACGTCATTTGTTCAGACGACGCGGTCAAAAGTAGCAAACCTGCGGCAAGCAGCAAGTCAATAAACAATCGAATGATTCCTCGAACAACCCGAGTCCGGAACAACTGATGTAATTCCCACGTCGTAACACAAGGACGGAACTCCGATCGGCGATCGATCGCTGCAGACACCACAGACAGACAGACAACTGGGTCGCGGATTACTTTCGGATATTTTTATCAAGTGTAGCTTTAGTTACGATCGATGAGTCACCGACGTCGCTGCAGTGTTGTATTGTATGTCATACATAACCGTAACAAGGTACTATGCCTATTATCGGCATGATCCCTACCCAACGATAATACGACGACCTCCGTGGCCTAACGGTTATCACGCCAGACTGCCACACCTTAGGTCCCGGGCTCGATCCCCGGTCAGGTCAAGATGGAAAATGATCTTTTTCAGATTGGCCTGGGTCTTGGATGTTTATCTATATATGTATTTGTCATAAAATATAGTATCGTTGAGTTAGTATCCCATAACACAAGTCCCGAACTTACTTTGGGGCTAACTCAATCTGTGTAATTTGTCCGTATATATTTATATATTTAATACAATTTTGACGAGAAGTTTTACGCAATTTTAGGTTCGTTCTCTATTTCCATAACTGGTATTTATACAAGCATAAAAAATAGTAAGTAGTAATGTATCGTGTGACGTCACATTGACAAAAACTCGCCAACACCGGTAGCCGGACCGGCTAAGTTTTTTATCGCGGTCCATCGACCACATCATTAACAGTCGTCATACAGCGTGCAGCCTCCCTCCCACACCACACTACTAGTTTCTTTTTTTTAAACTTCACTGATCATTTTGTTAGTTAGGCACCTACGCGAATTTGTACGCGCATTTTTAGATTGTTTATTTTTATTTACTATGATATGCACATATTATATTATACAGTATTAACAGTTTACCAGCTTTTTTTATAAAATAGTTGTAACCTAACCAGCCAAATCCAACCAGCCTTCTTTTTCCCTCCCTCGAGCAACAAGTTGATCGACTCACCCCATGGGAGCTAGAGTTCTGACACCAGAATTGTTTTTACCTCAAAAAGCAAAAACGGAAACTTTTTTTCTCAGGAACGCTTGAAGGTATCAAGTTGAAATTAACATAGAATACTCAGCAGTCCCTTTAACAAAAAATCCTCGGAATCTGCTGTTCCCGCAATCTTCGGAGGCATTGAAAATGAATTAAGAATAAAACAAATTTTGCGAAAAAAAATTTTTATTTTTTTAACATGCACATAACAAAAATCTTATTACAAAGTTCGATTAAGCCCTAAATGTGTGTAATACAACTAGTGGTTCGCCACGAAATTAGACCTCGCGATTATTATTTTGGAAATATTGCGTATATCTCAAAAACGGCTGAACCGATTTTGTTGCGTAACGTACTTAAAAATTCTATGGATAGTTGCTACACGTAGTATTCTTAATATCATCGGAATTAATTCAACGGTTTAAAAGTTATCGCGGAACAAACATACATACAAACAATGTGTTTTCGCCCCAACTTGAATTATAGCCAGCCTAAGAAGTCAAATAAGAAATTACAAAAGTGCCTTAACAAGTCGAAGTTAACAAATCAAAATCTAGAGGTTTTCTTCATCGCCCGTCGCTGTCGTCATCGACGATGGCGAATTTCACGAAAGACGATTTTTTGGACCATTCAGCGAAAAATCTGGCATCTTCTGTCATTTTCAACGATTTCGACCGTTAAATAAATTTACAATTTTTTTTTTTAATTTTCAAAATTTTTTCACTATCTGATTCACAATTAAATTCTGAACCTGGGGACACTTTTTGACATTTGACATTTTCAATATCAAAAATAATTTTTTACACGCTGTAAAGGCACACCTACAGGACACAATTATTACCCACCTAGCTTTTGCTCGCGGCTTCGCCCGCGTGAATTTCCCACGGGAATTGTGCTTTTCCCGGGATGAAAGGTACCCTATGTCCTTCTCCGTACTTCCAGCTATGTGTATGCGTAAATTTGAGGAAGATTGGTTCAGTAGATAAAGCGTGAAGAGGTAACAAACAAACTCACTTTCGCATTTATAATATTAGTTAGGATTTCACTCGGAGAGGTCTCAACCGACGTGCAATCTATCTCCGGAGATGCGTTTTCCTAATTTTTTCGATATATGTAATAGTATTTTTTTAATTAATTCCTTAATAAAAACAGATATAATATTTTTCCCGAATTTTTTACAATTTTCAAAAGTTCTCAAAAACTATCCGTCCAATTTTCAAAATCCCTTCCCTATCAGATCCATAATTAAATTCTCAACCTGGGGACACTTGTTTCATGGCGAAATCTCAATTTTCCTTGGAGATATGGCGAAAATAGCGTATTTGCCGAAAAGGATTTGATAGACATTTTCAATGTCAAAAATAATCAAAATAGAAATAATCAAGAGATATTACTGTAAATGTTGCGAATTTTCGCATATTTTGCTATTTCAGGCAATCAAGACCTATGGGTTACTTCCCGTTGACCTAAAATAATGAAATTTGACAAAAAGTAAGGTCTAGGTAATTATACAGGAATAAATTTTTTATCTATGTATAATTTATCTATAACGGCAAAAACCTCAATTTCGTAATCGTTCTTACCTTAAAATAAAAAAGTAATCTAAATCCCTAGGGGATTTATATTACTTTTTTTATTTCCACTGTCTTGTACTTGGGTAGTCTAGAACCACGATCTGGATTTTTTTGCCATTTCCTAACCATACATAACCATCAGCTTTTATCGATCATCTAAATGTAGAGCACTTTCATTCTTTAACGAAGTTCCACCTGGGAAACCCCACGTTCGCAGAAGCTTTCAAACTCGAAGCTTTCGGCACGCGCCGCTGCGGAGTGTGGAAAGCTCCCCGCCCGCCTTTATTGCCTCCGTGTCTGTAGTGCATTGATATAGGTATATAAGAAATACACTCAATGTTGCTTATAACAATTGTTATGATTATTTATGGTCTAATATTTCATATTTTTTTATTTTCCAATATTAGTTTGAACAAGTAGGAAACTTGGTATTGTTTACAATCGTGTATGTTATTTACTTCCTCGAGCAACAATCAATTTACTTTAAAAAAGAGGGGTCTATAAATTCGTAATTAATAAATCCTAAATGTAAAGAACTATTCAGAATTATGCAATACCATACATTGTTAATATTTTCATTATGATGAAAAAACATATTAAAGGTATTTTTGTACTTGCAAAATATTTTTTTGCGTTAATATGCGTGCATTCAAGCAAGCTAGAGGTGTTCTTTTATTTCAATTAATGATGGTTTTAAAATTATTGTTTTTATGAATGAGGTAATAATATAACAATAAAAATAAAATGTAAATTTGTTTCAGGACACGCGCACTCACGTGGTGGTCGAGCTGTACGAGACCGAGAAGTCGTACGTGGATTCACTCGAAATACTCGTCAAGGTAAACATATTCTTCATCTCATTTTTATATTGGCACATTTTTTGACGAAAACGAAACAGAGTGGAAAATTAGACTCTGGCGCAGGTGTACGGGAAGACCCTCAGAGTTCAAATAAGATGGTACAAAATATTGGAAGGAGAAAAAAAGAGAATTTAATAGATTTAAATGAATTAGGGTTTAAACGTCCATTTCCATAGAAAGACCACATTCCCTGAACGGCCCTACCTCTAAACGACCAATTCGTTCGAACGACCACATACTTGAAAGGCCACATAACTTGAAATGACAATATGGGCCATATCCCAAACCTGTTTTTTTACAAGTTTTTATTTAACTTGCAATGTTCGTATGTAAATAAGTAAGTACCTAGCCTTTTTTTTGAAATGTTGCACACAATTTTTCACCCAGTTGCTGTTATTCAATTGAGCTGGAACTTGGCGTACTTATGTAAGTCCGATGACAATGCAATATTATGGTACCATCGAAATGATCTCATGATGGAGCTGGGATGTAGGAATTAAAACTCTGATGGAAAAAGGACAGTCGAATTTGGGCTTGTTTGTTTTGTCATCATGAGCACTTTCTATTTCTTATGATGATGAAGGTCTGAAGATGGAGCTGGAGGATTGCTATTGCAACTCCTAGGCGGACATTAAATTTTTGTCACGCATTTAATCCCCCAAGACCTCCCTGGTGACGATAAAAGCTGATAGGTACCAATAATAATTAAATTTTTGTAAAAACATCCCTTTTTGATGCCGAATTCACTACTTTAAAATCTCATAAACGCTAAATGCCATTGCCCTTTAAATTTAATTACATCGACATTTAATTGTTAAACATGTACGTGTATTGTGATCTTCAAGTGACTGAAAGTATTTATTTTTCTAAAATGTTCAAACTGTTGACGGCGTCGTGGGCCGGGTCGTAAGGTTCCCTCTATTATGGTTGAGCTTTGCGATGGCTGACCCTCGCGTCAACTCGTGAACAGTTGCCAGGGGGATCCTGCTTCGATCCTGATTCGAATTTTATTTTTATTTGTTCTTAACCAATTCATTGTGGTTACTTGATCACAAACATAACATGTTTTATTATATTACTAGCTGTCGCCCGCGGCTTCGCCCGCGTGAGTTTCGCTTAGATGAAAAATCTCTCTTGGAGCTTTTCATCAGATGTTCCAGATCTTCAATTTTTATACGTCAGCAGAAAATGCTCATCAGGTTGAACGATTTTTGCTAAGGCGCCATTTCCATATATGTTATAGTGTAGCTGGTCTCTTGGAGCTTTTCATCAGATGTTCCAGATCTTCAATTTTTATACGTCGGCAGAAAATGCTCATCAGGTTGAACGATTTTTGTTAAGGCACCATTTCCATATTACTTATAGTTTAGCTGTTCCGTTATGGTTCTTCATCAGGTGTTCCAGTTTTCAAAATGAATTATAGCCTATATGTTGCCCAGGCTTAATAGCTATACAACAAAAAAAGTTTCATTCAAATCCGTCCAGTAGTTTTTGCGTGAAACGCGTACATACATACAGACAGACAGACAGACAGACAGACAGACAGACAGACAGACAGACAGACAGACAAGAAATTCCAAAAAATTTTTTTGCTTTCTATTGTTCTTTTTAGGTCTCCCTCTATCCATTTCAGTCAAAAATATTAAATGTACAGACAAAATATTTTTACTGTTTTATTATATGTATAGATTATTATTTTTTCTTATATTTTATTTTATTTTTGACTGTACACAATTTAGTGTATGTATAAAGTTAATGAATAGCCCCTCTGGCATGCTAGGCGACCAAGACTGTTCATGAGTTTCTTTCGGCATTTCTTCTCAGCAGTGGTCGTTCCGAAATGCTAGTAGTTTGTAGCTGTGAAACATAATATATTATGATTAAATAATTAGTTATCGACGTGAAAAAGAGCCTTCTTTGAAGGCCAAGTTTCGATAAAAATTTTGACTTTGACTTTGACATTGAATTCCGTAAAAGCTATAAGTGCAAAAACAGGATAATTACCAATACCTACATGACAATGCAGACTATTTCCGTAAGATTTGCCAGTGCATTACTGCCATGAAAGAATCTAATACGATCTTTTGTGCTTGACGGTAAAATAATACTCGTACGTAGAGCTCATTGGCGAACTTCTCAAGGGGCCATTGTTTGCTAAGCCACATTGTCAAAGTTATGATGTGTTCGGAGATTGTTCGAACGGGAATGTTGTAGGGTGTGATGCTTGATTGACACGAAGTGACGATCTTACACTAGAAAGAAAAGTCGAAAATAAGAGAGGTATCGACAAATACATCAATAAAGAAAAGATAAAGTATGTAATTAATATTTATGGAGGTAAATTCGATTCAAAGACAGACATGGGCTTCAACTGACCAAATAATATTGTTCAATGATTGTTCCTTATACCTAAATACGTGTCTGTGGTTTTGCAGTCAGTCTGTATTAGGCGATCATCAAAAGCCATTTGGTGATTTGAACATTCTCACACCACTATATTGACGGACTCGGCATTTCCTGATTCTAATTACGAGGATGTAAGGCTGGCTTTCTCAGAACTCTCTTTGGTAGTAACTTACGTGCGGATGTTGCAAAACAGAATAAGTGCGCATAATTCCGGCCCGTAATGCTCTAGCGTATTGATGCAAAAAGATTATCAATTCAATGTATTAATATTCTATTGTATGCTATTCCACTATTTTATTCTAAATCTAATCTAGTTTTTTGAAGATCTAGTACTTAACATTACCTATAATACGATAATTGCATTTGCGATAAACCCGCCTTTGCGCTCATTTATATATGTATTTACTTTTGTTACTACTTTGTATTTCTTTTCTGTAAATGGTGCAATAAAGTGTTGATCTATCTATCTATCTACGATTTTGAGAACCTAGCATGATTCTTAATATTCATAGTAGGTACTATTTAAGAATTATTTCTTTTATATTGCGCATAATTTGGAAAAACATAATTTAACTAATAATTCCTTGATCAGAACGTAGTCCCCCACCCCACGCTTCTCACCCCGCCCCGCCCCCGCTCCCACCAGTCTGTCGCAACTTATCAACGTTGCCTCCCCGTCTGACAGCGGCGACGCTTCACGTGACTGGCTTTATGTGATCCACAACATGAGCATGCTAATAACTCTTGATAGATCTCAAATAAATATTATTACCGATAGTTCACTAACAACTTGGTCTAATAAATTGTTAAGAATAAATATATCTTTTGCTTGTATTTTGTCGATACGGGGCTTAATCCAAAGTCACAGAGCTATCGTATCTTTCGATACCAAGGTACAAATTATAATGAATCATAAGGCTCAATTTAGTTTGATGCTATATGCTACATCAACATCGGAATGATCTTCCCTTATAGTTTATAGTTATGTTGGCAAATAAAGCAAAGCGGGAAGCAAACTAGAACTCTAATGGAACTCTGGGCGCTCTCATTTGATTTGACTCTCATTTGTTTGCCGAATGATTGCATGCTGCATAATAGTAATAAAATAGTTTATTTCGGTATTTATTTAAAGCAGTGGTCATTTGGAAATTAGTACTGTAGTACTTTAATTGTAGCTTAAAAATTATATAATTCGAGACGAAGTACATATTCATAAATATAATATAATTTATTTATAAATATTTCTTGAGTTATTATATAATAACTATTTATATAATGTTGTGAGATAAAGTGAGAGAGAGGGAACGTATTTTTTATTTATTTTTCAGAATTAATATTTTTTATTGTCCTTATTCTGTTTTCTGAGATCACAATTGAATGTTATTTTAGTCCGTTTTCTAGATGTGAGGACCTGTAAATGACTATATGTTTTTTAAGTTGTTATCTATAGAACCTATAATGAAAGTTGTTGGTCTTCCATGTAAATAAAAAATAAATAAATAAATATTTTTAGTCTAATCTATACCTAATAGATACTTACTACTTACTATAAGGGTTAAGCAATCGTAAATAAGTCTTGGACTTCAACACAGTAATAAAACGTGTCCCACCCTGTCCCACGACAGCTCCCGCCAGCCGTCACCAACTTCCAGCTCGCATAGGTTTGTCTCCCTCCACCCAGGACGACTCACGGGTCTACGATCTACTGGCCAGTCCAGATAGGTAGCTAATAATTTTAATCAATTAACATGAGCATTTTTATCATTGCAGAAATACCTTCAACCGCTGAAGAGTCCAGAGAACTCCGGTCTGCTGGAAGCGTCGGTGGTGGACGAGATCTTCTTCCAGGTGCCGGCCATCCTGGCGGTGCACCGCGCCTTCCTCGAGCAGCTGCGGCGGCGGCTCGAGATGTGGGACCTCGCGCAGAAAGTGGGCGACGTCTTCCTAGAGGTGGTCAGTGTCTAGATCTAAGAAGCTGGTCTCCGAGATGCGTCGGTGGCGGCTTGTTCACCACCATCTTTTAAAAGTACCGGCCATCCCGCCCTTGAGAATGTGTAAACTGCATTTTCGTTGAATTTATTCAGTGGATTTTGGGGAGATGAGCCATAGAATCGTATGCAAATATTACCACAGCCACACAGGGTTTAGTCAGATAATCAGGTAGAGAATCATTTTATTTTACTTTTATTTTATTTTATTTTATACATTCGGAAAACCAACAGCTAGATTAACATGATAGTGATAAAATACAAGTTTCAAAGCCAATTATAGGTCTTCACAAATAATAGCACACTAGAAATTTTGAATTTTCGGGAACGCCAACAACACATTCAGATAATCGCAGAACATTATCAGGAATGCATATGTAAGTATTTACAGGCTACAAGTAACATATATATAACATGAAAATATTAAATGATTTGAAATGAACATTATAAACAAAGGTCCTGGATTTGAGTGCAGAATACTATACAAACTTAATAAAACCTCAAGAAAAATAAGTTCAATAAAAAATAAAAAAATAAAAACTAATGTTCAAAGAATTTGCCATACAATAAACGTTTAGCCCTGGCTGGAGTTGTATTAAAAATATCTAAATCTAAGGTTCTGGAAACAGTGTTGAACAGTCTACCCGCTCGCCAAAGGAATGAGTTTTGTCTATAATTGGTCGACACCACCGAAAGACTGATAGGGGAATAACGCCGAAGAGATTTGGCGGGAACTGAGAAATTGAGCTTAGACAATAGCTCTGGGGAATCTACCAATCCAGTCGTCAACCTTAACAGATAGGTGATATCCGCAACTTCACGGCGTAAATTTAGGGGAACGAGATGATGCTGCTTACACAGTGGAACATAATCTAATGAATTATAATTAATCTTAAGACGGTAACACAAATGTTTAATAAATTTCATTTGGATCCTTTCAATTCGATATATCATTACTAAACTAACATGGTACGGTATCTTAAAGTGAAATACATAATCATAGAAGATATAAACTAATAAGATATGAATGATCCCGATTCCAGTTCACAAAGCCAGCAGTGATGGAGACGTACATGTCGTACATCAACAACTTGAAGCGCGCCAAGCACTGCGTGAAGGCGGCGGCGGCGTCGCGGCCGGCCTTCGCCAAGTTCCTGGACGCCATGGCGCGCGACCACAAGGGCAAGCTGTCGCTCGACAACCTGCTCATCAAGCCTGTCCAGAAGTTCCCCAGCTACAAACTCCTCGTCGAGAGGCTCATCAAACATACCGGTCAGTCTGGAATCTGATCGTTCGTCTTCTCTATTCCGATTAAGTTGTATCGAAAATATTGTGATATCTTTAAAAGTTCTACCCTATAATACTATGTGCAAATAAATTACAGACCCATCACACCCCGACCACAAGTACCTCGTAGAAGCGAAGAAGGAGATCCTGGAGCTGCTGGAGCTAATCAACTGCACAGAGCGCGAGAGCGTGGAGCTGGAGCAGCAGCAGCAGGTGCTGCGCGACCTGGAGCAGCTTATCGAGGGGTTGTCAGGTGGGTGCGAGGAGAGAGATAGAATGCTTGGAGCTGATCAACAAATATACATACAAATCAACAGGGTTAAAAATGATAAAATGAAACCTGTTTCCAGGCCTGGTGGGGTCGGACCGGGCGCTGCTGCGGCACGACGCGGTGACGATGCCGGCGGCGGCCGGCGTGCGCGAGCGCGCGCTGTTCCTGCTCTCCGACACGCTGCTCGTCACCAGCGTCAAGCGCCGCACCGGCACCATCAAGAAACCCATTCCGTTTGTATCACAACACTATTCAAGCATACTTGATTCATGCCGCTTGGCATTCTCTGTAAGTCATAAGGATGATGCGATAGGAATTTATTTATTTTATTTATGTTGTTTGTTTTTCAGAACATACCAAAGTAGTATAGCTAGCCAGATGGAGGGCAACAAGTACAAACTTCTCATGAAGATACCGCTCGCTGATCTCGAAATTGTTAAAGGTAACGATTTACTCGTTTTAGTTTCTATTGGTCAATTTGCTATAAACGGTAAAAATTACATTGTGAAATGATCCGTGGGACATTGATTTTATTTCAGCGAAAGATGAGAACGTTCGTCGCATGATGTGCGAGGTGGAGGCGCTGTCGGCAGACGTGGCGACGCTGCGGCGCGTGGCGGAGCAGCTGCGCGCGCTGCGCACGCCGCAGCCGCAGCTGGAGGACGCCGCCCGCGACGCGCTGCAGGCCGCGCACAGGTCACTATCACTACTCTACTCGGACGTGGCGACGCTGCGGCGCGTGGCGGAGCAGCTGCGCGCGCTGCGCACGCCGCAGCCGCAGCTGGAGGACGCCGCCCGCGACGCGCTGCAGGCCGCGCACAGGTCACTATCACTACTCTACTCGGACGTGGCGACGCTGCGGCGCGTGGCGGAGCAGCTGCGCGCGCTGCGCACGCCGCAGCCGCAGCTGGAGGACGCCGCCCGCGACGCGCTGCAGGCCGCGCACAGGTCACTATCACTACTCTACTCGGACGTGGCGACGCTGCGGCGCGTGGCGGAGCAGCTGCGCGCGCTGCGCACGCCGCAGCCGCAGCTGGAGGACGCCGCCCGCGACGCGCTGCAGGCCGCGCACAGGTCACTATCACTACTCTACTCGGACGTGGCGACGCTGCGGCGCGTGGCGGAGCAGCTGCGCGCGCTGCGCACGCCGCAGCCGCAGCTGGAGGACGCCGCCCGCGACGCGCTGCAGGCCGCGCACAGGTCACTATCACTACTCTACTCGGACGTGGCGACGCTGCGGCGCGTGGCGGAGCAGCTGCGCGCTGCGCACGCCGCAGCCGCAGCTGGAGGACGCCGCCCGCGACGCGCTGCAGGCCGCGCACAGGTCACTATCACTACTCTACTCGGACGTGGCGACGCTGCGGCGCGTGGCGGAGCAGCTGCGCGCGCTGCGCACGCCGCAGCCGCAGCTGGAGGACGCCGCCCGCGACGCGCTGCAGGCCGCGCACAGGTCACTATCACTACTCTACTCGGACGTGGCGACGCTGCGGCGCGTGGCGGAGCAGCTGCGCGCGCTGCGCACGCCGCAGCCGCAGCTGGAGGACGCCGCCCGCGACGCGCTGCAGGCCGCGCACAGGTCACTATCACTACTCTACTCGGACGTGGCGACGCTGCGGCGCGTGGCGGAGCAGCTGCGCGCGCTGCGCACGCCGCAGCCGCAGCTGGAGGACGCCGCCCGCGACGCGCTGCAGGCCGCGCACAGGTCACTATCACTACTCTACTCGGACGTGGCGACGCTGCGGCGCGTGGCGGAGCAGCTACATCAACACTGCCAGACATAGGCCCTCTTTTTTACGTGTCATTTTCTAAAACTTACTACTGCGGCGCAGCGACCCGAAGTGAATCTTGGCCCCGACACGAGATGACGCCATTTTTTGCGGTCTTTCACCAGCTCTCGCCAGTTGTCAGTTCTGAGGCTCCGTGGGTCTTTCAGAACCTCATCGCTCCGGGGGTACCTAGGGCGCCCGACTGGTCGACGGTCCCTCGGTCGACCCTCGTATGTTCTTTTTTTTCTATTTTCTAAAACAGAGTCTTCACCTCATTCAGTAGGTAGCATGCTAATACATTTTTCTTTATTGTTATTTCATGATTTTAAGTTTTATGATGGAAGTCGGTTAATTTTTTTTGGAAATCTTTTATCTAAAACAGAGTCATCTAAATTTAGCAATAAAAGATTAAGTTTCCATTATGTTTTCCAGGTCTCTGGCAGATAGACACGCGGCTGATGCGCAGCTTTGCCAGCTGGAGCTCAGTGTCTCTACGCAGTAAGTCGCATTTTCCTCAAAAAGTGTTCAAAGTACTGCTATTTCACGACTTGCTTATGTATCTACGTTTAGCTAAACTTTTTTTATGTATTCTTGGGCATTTGTCACTCAGGTATCTATTTTGAAATATGTATATGAGTATCCAAATGTCGCCGGCGGCGACACAAGAGAAACAATCACAATTGCTGTAGTTAGTAGAAGTTCAAAATTAAATTAAGTGAATATACCTATTTATTTAGTCGCTAATTTCATGATGTTTTCATTACAGGAACGGCCCTGAGAACCTCACCATAACATTCCCGAAGACGGAGAAGAGAAGCAGTTGGGAGGAGCTGGTGAACGAAACTAAACAAAAATTGAGTAAGTACACCTGCGGTTATAACTTTCTCCTTCAACGAGCAAGAGATCGCATGAAGTCCACTACACCTAGTCCACTCCACAGGCATCGCGACGTGGGAGCGCGGGCGCGCGGCGCCGGAGTTCCTGTCGCCCGTCCCCATCCGCAAGACGCGCGCCGGCCTCCAGTTCACGTGCGCCGCGCCCACGCACGCGCCGCCCGGCCAGCCGCCCGACGTCTGGGTGAGACATCATGTATACAGCTGGTTGATTCATGTTATCTACAAGACCCTCTGTAATGTATCTGTATACAGGTATGCAACAGCGACGGGTACGTGGGGCAGGTGTGCGTGCTGACGCTGCACCCGCGGCCGCAGGTGACGTCATGTAACGGCGTGTGCAACGCGCGCATCCTGTGCGTGGCGAGCGTGCCCGCGCCCGCGCTGCCGCGCCAGCACACGCTGGACGTGCCGTGAGTGTCTCATATACTGCAGCGTACTGCAGTCAAAGAGTGTCTCTTTCACGCAAATACTCTTGGGCAAACAAACACAACAAATACATTCATTCTCACAACTTTCACGTTTATTATAGTAAGATCTGTCTTAGTTTTATGAAGCTGAAAAGTAGCCTCATTGAATAATGAGGCTACTTTCAGCTTTATAACAACTAACCAGTAACTTTAATATAATAAGATGATAGAACGAACTGATCTAGTAATCAATAGTAGTATGTATTTTGGAGTTTAATTTAATTCTCTTGTGAATTCAGAAGTACGAGCTCGTTGAACAGCGTGGGCTCAGCCAAGCCTGGCATCAGCGTGTCCGATCCCGATGACAGCTGTCAGAATATACGACTAGACAGGTATGTTCTTTCCTTGTCGTCTTCTTTGTACTTGAACGGTCTCAACAATCGCACAATAATATTGCAAACCTGCAACCCATCAACCCAGAAATGTTTATGTCGGAGAGTAATATTTAGAAAGATAAATAATTTGTTAATATTAATATTTACCATACATACTTTAAGTCGATAAGACCAGTACGCTTAAAAGAAACGCATTCAGTCGCGTATGCAACTAGCAACATTGAGGTGACAGCTGACAGGACAGCACCAATATGGCGGCGAGCGAAGGCGGGTGTGTTGTTTTCTGTTCGAGTGGCGTTTATTGAGAGGATATTTCCGTATTGTCGTGTTACTTCATCATGTTTCTCTTTGGTTATAACCATAGACATAGAAAAAAAAATCATTAATAAAATAAAAAAAAAATTTGCTAGCTCTATGTTTATAACTGATGGTGTTTCGGAGCAATAACTAGACTGCAGTGCAGTCATTGAGGGATTCATGTTTCTTTGTGGTTATGAATGGTTGTAGAGCCAGCGAGTGCATAGTGTTGAGAGTTTCTATATCGAATTAGTTGTATTTCGATGTAGTGCGTAAGTACATAATATCCTACATCCTTGTCCGTAGACTACGTTTATCCTCGTAATCGGGATAGAGTGGCGTCTTTAAAATATATTTCCAATCCGAGGATTGTTGTATTATTTTCTTAAAGAAGAGTTCACATTGGTCATCCTTAGGAATCCTTTGAGTTCTGGATTTCTTCGGTCTCATAAAATAAATCAACACTGGTTTCAGTATTTATTAACTTGGTTTCAGTATATTTATACCATTTGGCTCTGATATTATTTTAATAACAATCGTCAGATGACACCTAACGCCACGACATCTGCGGATGGCGAGTTCACTAGGTACGGTTGATATTACAACGATGAGTTTAATCCTCAGCTCATCATCGAGCGACGAAGACGAGGACGCGTCCTCGACCAGCGAGACGCCGGAGGTGCCCCCCGCGCTGCCCCCCGCCCCCGCGCCCCCCGCGCCTGCCCCTCTTCCGCCCCCCAACCACAGCAAGAGCCTGAGCTCGCCGCACACGGGACACACGGGACACATCGCGGGACACATCGCCGCGCATCCCGTCATGAAGTCCAACTCCAATCCGGCCGTGGACAAGCAAGCTATGGGTATTACTTCGGGTATATTTTGTTTTATTTTTTTTGTTTTATGTTTTGATTGACTAAAATTGGCACGTATTTTGTAACAATATTTGTCGGTACTAGTTTCTAAACTTGTAATATTACTGAATATTTATTTACTGAGTATATTTGTGAATGATCTTTTCACGTGCCAGATTTGGTGATTTGTTTGTTTTTTTTTT
Source organism: Ephestia elutella (assembly GCA_018467065.1). Classification (NCBI taxonomy): domain Eukaryota; kingdom Metazoa; phylum Arthropoda; class Insecta; order Lepidoptera; family Pyralidae; genus Ephestia; species Ephestia elutella. Next base: position 943,944 of record CM031576.1, on the reverse strand, counting down.
ATAACTTTTTATTTTTTATAATCTTACCCGCAGGCTATAACCGCATAGTGCGTAGGTACCCAAAAAGCTAACATTATTTTTTACATATGAACTTTATTGTTTTCAATAATAAGAGTATAAAAATAATATAACTTAATTTCTCTGTGTACTAAATGTGTTTTTTTTATAATATCTATAGCTTTTGCCCGGTGAATTTCCCGCGGGAACAGTGCTTTTACCCGGGATGAAAGGTACCCTATCTTCTTCTCAGTACACCTAACTATGTGTATGCGAAATTTCAGGAAAATAGAAAAGCGTGAAGAGGTGACAAACAAACCAACTCACTTTCGTATTTATAATATTATTTGGGAATGATTGCCTTTTAATGTATTAGGAGTTATTAATCATCGGACTACCTATATTCTTCAAATATATGATTAGGATTTTAAATGCATGACATCAGATCTTTATTCTGTGACAAAGTTTACTTCATAATCTGATACAATTTTCTTCTTTGTGCTATTGTTATTCATTTTAAATGATTGTTTCTCCTTCTACGCACCTAAGTAACCGGGCGCACCACTTTGGGTAAATGTATTCTGTACCTATTATATAGTTGCTAGTTTTTCGTAAATGCTTTACTATCATTTTAGTAGACCTTATACCTACGCTAAGTACTACGTAGATAGTATTTAACATTTACTCTTTTGCATTACAACACATTGTGCTAGATCAGAAATAGTTATTGTTGTCTTCACCCTTTTATATAAGCCTAGGTGATTCCCAATTGCACTGGAAAATAAGGATTATAAATGCTTTATCTTCCTATCCACTTATTCATATTTATAGCTAAAGCTATTTACTTCTCAATTATCGAATAAAATACGCAAACGATAATCATTGTTCTAATTAGCTGCGAATATTGTAGAAAATTGAAAATATTCATTATTCTTAGAAAACGTAAGCCAACACATACAGAGGCGAACAGTTAAAAAAATATTAGCCCATATGTTTGTTCAGTAAGTTTTTTTTTATTAAAGATAGGTTTGCTCTTGACCACAATCTTGCCCGAGGACAGAGATGAGGTCGACGATGTAGCGAGCTTACCCAGAAGCAGCATATTCACTCTGTTACATCATTTTTGTATGGATTGTAGGTACACTGTCATCCCCGGCCAGCCGGCAGTCGTCGGAGGACGGCGCGGGCGGCGCGCAGGCCAGCATGTGGCTCGGCACGGAGGACGGCTGCGTGCACGTGTACGGCTGCCAGGACAACATCCGCGTCAAGAAGAACAAGACCAAGCTGCAGCACAACGCGGCCGTACACTCCATTGTGTGAGTACTCTCTCAATGTATTGTAGGCACACTGTCATCGCCGGCCAGCCAGCAGGCCAGCATGTGGCTCGGCACGGAGGACGGCTGCGTGCACGTGTACGGCTGCCAGGACAACATCCGCGTCAAGAAGAACAAGACCAAGCTGCAGCACAACGCGGCCGTACACTCCATTGTGTGAGTACTCTCTCAATGTATTGTAGGCACACTGTCATCGCCGGCCAGCCAGCAGGCCAGCATGTGGCTCGGCACGGAGGACGGCTGCGTGCACGTGTACGGCTGCCAGGACAACATCCGCGTCAAGAAGAACAAGACCAAGCTGCAGCACAACGCGGCCGTACACTCCATTGTGTGAGTACTCTCTCAATGTATTGTAGGCACACTGTCATCGCCGGCCAGCCAGCAGGCCAGCATGTGGCTCGGCACGGAGGACGGCTGCGTGCACGTGTACGGCTGCCAGGACAACATCCGCGTCAAGAAGAACAAGACCAAGCTGCAGCACAACGCGGCCGTACACTCCATTGTGTGAGTACTCTCTCAATGTATTGTAGGCACACTGTCATCGCCGGCCAGCCAGCAGGCCAGCATGTGGCTCGGCACGGAGGACGGCTGCGTGCACGTGTACGGCTGCCAGGACAACATCCGCGTCAAGAAGAACAAGACCAAGCTGCAGCACAACGCGGCCGTACACTCCATTGTGTGAGTACTCTCTCAATGTATTGTAGGCACACTGTCATCGCCGGCCAGCCAGCAGGCCAGCATGTGGCTCGGCACGGAGGACGGCTGCGTGCACGTGTACGGCTGCCAGGACAACATCCGCGTCAAGAAGAACAAGACCAAGCTGCAGCACAACGCGGCCGTACACTCCATTGTGTGAGTACTCTCTCAATGTATTGTAGGCACACTGTCATCGCCGGCCAGCCAGCAGGCCAGCATGTGGCTCGGCACGGAGGACGGCTGCGTGCACGTGTACGGCTGCCAGGACAACATCCGCGTCAAGAAGAACAAGACCAAGCTGCAGCACAACGCGGCCGTACACTCCATTGTGTGAGTACTCTCTCAATGTATTGTAGGCACACTGTCATCGCCGGCCAGCCAGCAGGCCAGCATGTGGCTCGGCACGGAGGACGGCTGCGTGCACGTGTACGGCTGCCAGGACAACATCCGCGTCAAGAAGAACAAGACCAAGCTGCAGCACAACGCGGCCGTACACTCCATTGTGTGAGTACTCTCTCAATGTATTGTAGGCACACTGTCATCGCCGGCCAGCCAGCAGGCCAGCATGTGGCTCGGCACGGAGGACGGCTGCGTGCACGTGTACGGCTGCCAGGACAACATCCGCGTCAAGAAGAACAAGACCAAGCTGCAGCACAACGCGGCCGTACACTCCATTGTGTGAGTACTCTCTCAATGTATTGTAGGCACACTGTCATCGCCGGCCAGCCAGCAGGCCAGCATGTGGCTCGGCACGGAGGACGGCTGCGTGCACGTGTACGGCTGCCAGGACAACATCCGCGTCAAGAAGAACAAGACCAAGCTGCAGCACAACGCGGCCGTACACTCCATTGTGTGAGTACTCTCTCAATGTATTGTAGGCACACTGTCATCGCCGGCCAGCCAGCAGGCCAGCATGTGGCTCGGCACGGAGGACGGCTGCGTGCACGTGTACGGCTGCCAGGACAACATCCGCGTCAAGAAGAACAAGACCAAGCTGCAGCACAACGCGGCCGTACACTCCATTGTGTGAGTACTCTCTCAATGTATTGTAGGCACACTGTCATCGCCGGCCAGCCAGCAGGCCAGCATGTGGCTCGGCACGGAGGACGGCTGCGTGCACGTGTACGGCTGCCAGGACAACATCCGCGTCAAGAAGAACAAGACCAAGCTGCAGCACAACGCGGCCGTACACTCCATTGTGTGAGTACTCTCTCAATGTATTGTAGGCACACTGTCATCGCCGGCCAGCCAGCAGGCCAGCATGTGGCTCGGCACGGAGGACGGCTGCGTGCACGTGTACGGCTGCCAGGACAACATCCGCGTCAAGAAGAACAAGACCAAGCTGCAGCACAACGCGGCCGTACACTCCATTGTGTGAGTACTCTCTCAATGTATTGTAGGCACACTGTCATCGCCGGCCAGCCAGCAGGCCAGCATGTGGCTCGGCACGGAGGACGGCTGCGTGCACGTGTACGGCTGCCAGGACAACATCCGCGTCAAGAAGAACAAGACCAAGCTGCAGCACAACGCGGCCGTACACTCCATTGTGTGAGTACTCTCTCAATGTATTGTAGGCACACTGTCATCGCCGGCCAGCCAGCAGGCCAGCATGTGGCTCGGCACGGAGGACGGCTGCGTGCACGTGTACGGCTGCCAGGACAACATCCGCGTCAAGAAGAACAAGACCAAGCTGCAGCACAACGCGGCCGTACACTCCATTGTGTGAGTACTCTCTCAATGTATTGTAGGCACACTGTCATCGCCGGCCAGCCAGCAGGCCAGCATGTGGCTCGGCACGGAGGACGGCTGCGTGCACGTGTACGGCTGCCAGGACAACATCCGCGTCAAGAAGAACAAGACCAAGCTGCAGCACAACGCGGCCGTACACTCCATTGTGTGAGTACTCTCTCAATGTATTGTAGGCACACTGTCATCGCCGGCCAGCCAGCAGGCCAGCATGTGGCTCGGCACGGAGGACGGCTGCGTGCACGTGTACGGCTGCCAGGACAACATCCGCGTCAAGAAGAACAAGACCAAGCTGCAGCACAACGCGGCCGTACACTCCATTGTGTGAGTACTCTCTCAATGTATTGTAGGCACACTGTCATCGCCGGCCAGCCAGCAGGCCAGCATGTGGCTCGGCACGGAGGACGGCTGCGTGCACGTGTACGGCTGCCAGGACAACATCCGCGTCAAGAAGAACAAGACCAAGCTGCAGCACAACGCGGCCGTACACTCCATTGTGTGAGTACTCTCTCAATGTATTGTAGGCACACTGTCATCGCCGGCCAGCCAGCAGGCCAGCATGTGGCTCGGCACGGAGGACGGCTGCGTGCACGTGTACGGCTGCCAGGACAACATCCGCGTCAAGAAGAACAAGACCAAGCTGCAGCACAACGCGGCCGTACACTCCATTGTGTGAGTACTCTCTCAATGTATTGTAGGCACACTGTCATCGCCGGCCAGCCAGCAGGCCAGCATGTGGCTCGGCACGGAGGACGGCTGCGTGCACGTGTACGGCTGCCAGGACAACATCCGCGTCAAGAAGAACAAGACCAAGCTGCAGCACAACGCGGCCGTACACTCCATTGTGTGAGTACTCTCTCAATGTATTGTAGGCACACTGTCATCGCCGGCCAGCCAGCAGGCCAGCATGTGGCTCGGCACGGAGGACGGCTGCGTGCACGTGTACGGCTGCCAGGACAACATCCGCGTCAAGAAGAACAAGACCAAGCTGCAGCACAACGCGGCCGTACACTCCATTGTGTGAGTACTCTCTCAATGTATTGTAGGCACACTGTCATCGCCGGCCAGCCAGCAGGCCAGCATGTGGCTCGGCACGGAGGACGGCTGCGTGCACGTGTACGGCTGCCAGGACAACATCCGCGTCAAGAAGAACAAGACCAAGCTGCAGCACAACGCGGCCGTACACTCCATTGTGTGAGTACTCTCTCAATGTATTGTAGGCACACTGTCATCGCCGGCCAGCCAGCAGGCCAGCATGTGGCTCGGCACGGAGGACGGCTGCGTGCACGTGTACGGCTGCCAGGACAACATCCGCGTCAAGAAGAACAAGACCAAGCTGCAGCACAACGCGGCCGTACACTCCATTGTGTAAGCTTACATTGAGAAATAACTCATATTCAGAATAGTTATAGATAGTCATAATATTCCTACTTGTTAAGCAAATGAGAACATTTGAATGTTTCATTAAGAATAACAGGAATTTACTATTTTTTTTGTATTATTTACAGATATGTAGAAGGCAAGGTGTTTGTGGCCCTCGGCAACGGAGACCTAGTCGTGTATGGAAGAGACATAGGTATGTCAAAATTTATTAAATAGATTGTCCTTAGTAGTGCTTGTAGTAAATCCTGTATTTTTGTATACGATAAACACAGTTATAAGTTTAATTTCATGATAAATTCTAGATGGATCATGGGCGGAGCGGGCTCGAGTGACCGTGGGGGTCGGCATGGTGGGCGCCAACGTGCCGCCCGGCACCGCCGCGGCCGGCATGCTGCTGTGCGGCGGCAAGCTGTGGTGCGCCGCGCTGTCCTGCATCAAGATCATCTCGCCACATACTCTGCAGGTAGTCTTTGGATTCGCTGCACGTACAGTGGCTTCAACGCCGACACAGGCGTCTCCAGAGGGCTCACAACCGGACGTTCCCATTATCAGCACAAACAGCCCCATTAGTTCTTTGATAAAACGTTACGTCGTCGTGTAGATTGGTCTTCAGCAAATAAAGCGTTTATGTCGGAGTTCTCTAACCGTGTTTTCACCAGCACAGTTCCGACTTTACCCGTTTGCAGGTAGACGAAACATTCCAAATCAGCTGCGAGTCGAAGCCGATCAGCCACATGGCGGTGAGCGGCGGCCTGCTGTGGCTGGCGCTGCACAACGCGCCGCTGCTGCGCTGCTACGCGGCCGGCCGCCGCGAGCTGCTCGCCGACATCAACATCACGCCCACCGTCACCAAGATGCTGCATGGTTTGTACTCTAGCTTCTTACTGCTAGTCTGGGACTAGATCTGTTAATTTGACATTGACACATGCCAGACTTTGACCTTGACATTCTCCAACTTTGCCATTAATGTATATGTGCGCGCAGGCTGCGACGATATCATCCGGCAACACAAGGCGGCGTGCCTGCGCGTGACGGCGCTGCTGGCGCGCGGCGACGCGCTGTGGGTCGGCACCAGCGCCGGCGTGCTGCTCACGGCCGCGCTGCACGCCCCCGGGGACAACGGCCACTTCGCCGTGCCGCAGCTCACGGGTAACTATCTCTCTCTTCACCGTGACGGCGCTGCTGCGCGCTGTGGGTCGGCACCAGCGCCGGCGTGCTGCTCACGGCCGCGCTGCACGCCCCCGGGGACAACGGCCACTTCGCCGTGCCGCAGCTCACGGGTAACTATCTCTCTCTTCACCGTGACGGCGCTGCTGCGCGCTGTGGGTCGGCACCAGCGCCGGCGTGCTGCTCACGGCCGCGCTGCACGCCCCCGGGGACAACGGCCACTTCGCCGTGCCGCAGCTCACGGGTAACTATCTCTCTCTTCACCGTGACGGCGCTGCTGCGCGCTGTGGGTCGGCACCAGCGCCGGCGTGCTGCTCACCTAGAAGGATAGCTTCAATAAAGAGAGGAGAAATGATGATGACGATGAATTTCAAAAGCTTTTAGTCAATACGTGCTTAATACAGGGTTCCCTGTATGAATTCAAAAACCGTTTTCTTGGTCTTACGAGAATTATTATCGTTAGCTGGCTTTGCACTCGGTCAAAACTGTTTAATTATTCTATACTATAGTATTACAGTGTTCTAATAGCGAGCTTACAATATAATTGTATAATTTCAGGCGTGATGTATGGACACACCGGCCACGTGCGCTTCTTGACGGTGGTGGAGAACCCCGTGCCCCAGAAACAGCCGCAGAAGCCGACACAGACCTCACTGAAGACCAAAGCGTTGAGTCGGCGATCCGCCAACGCGGATAAGCTTCAGAAACAGGCTGAGACCAGCCAGAATAGTAAAGAGACGCTTATTATATCTGGCGGAGATGGATACGAAGACTTCCGAAGTTCGACGATGACGGAGGACGCCGGGAGAGAAGACTCGACGAATCACTTGCTGCTGTGGCGCGTGTGAGCGCTCAGCGACCAATCAGGGTTCAGACTGCGCCGCGCTCGGGAGAGCTCGGAATAGGTCGGGGGACTTCGCGCCAGCGCGAAGGCGGCCGTTCCGATTGTTTCGTTGTGAACGTTAGTATTATTCCAGCTTTCATTAAAAGATAAACGTTGTATGCTAATTAAATTAAAATTATAATAAACGTTTAAATAATGTGTTTGCGCCTGCGGGCGCGATTGAGATTATTAACTATTAGTTAGGACATGAAATGTCGATCGATCATAAGGAAATTATCGAAATTTTTGAGATTTATTTAAAAACATCATACAGTATTATTGAAATTTTATATAAAGGACCTGTTATGGCCTGATACATTTATCTGTAGAGGTTTTATAATATTACGGAGCTGTGTTTTAGATCCATTTACTGTACGTAGTCATATCAGAAGTGTTTTGTCAGTAACTGTCCAAGTAGTGTACCTGGTTGTAAAGAATATTTGTGTGCCTAAAGTGTATTTAGGTAGGTCTAAATTGTTCAAGAATCAGCTGTCACGACCAGACTTGAAACAGAATCATCGTCCGATAACTATTATTTATTAACAATTTGATTCATATCAAAAGAGATATTATCTATTTTATATAGTCACTTGTATAATATCAATATTTGTAACAATAAGCCAAAATTTGTGAATTTTTAAATCGTTATTCAATACAAACAATGTGAATAATATTTGCCAAGACACAATAGATGTGTTAGTGGTTCGGGGTTGCTCAAATCTCCAATACCTGCGCCCACATATATATTATCGGACAAAATTTTAATATCACGTATTATGTTCGGATGATGTATTCTATACTTATTTATAATACAATAATAAAACAAAGTCGCACTAACATCTTTGATTTTCATTTCTTCACCTTATACTTTGCCAATTTTTATATCCTTAATTGTGCACAACCATCTAGCGGGGAAGAGAGAAGAAAGATTCATATGAACATTGTCGATGCGACAACGGGAGAATATTTAGTTTATTTCGAAAAAAAAAATCGTTTGTGCAAAACCGCACTCCGCATTTTCCCGTTGTAAATTTGAATATTTGCGGAGAAGCAGATCAGAGGAAACCCTTTCCAGGGTCATTAAATCAAATCCAAGTTTATCAAATCAAGGTACGTGTTGTGCACAAATAACCACTTTTTTACATGTGGAAATGGCCGACCCACGCCAATTACCCGCGGGGACGGGAGAGAGGGAGTGTGGGGCTCGAACCCACTAGAACCAAATCTTAACTAATATTATTTTATTTATTTTATTTTATACTAATTAATATTATAAAAGTGAAAGTGAGTTTGTTTGTTTGTTACTCTTCACGCTTTATCTACTGAACCAATCATCCTGAAATTTTGCATACACATAGTTAGAAGTACTGAGAAGGACTTAAGGTACATTTCATCCCGGGAAAAAGCACTGTTCCCATGAGAAATTCACGCGGGCGAAGCCGCAGGCAAAAGCTAGTATAAACTATAAAATGATTATAAATATTGGGTATTTTCTAAAACCACATGTTGCGGCCCTCTCGTCGCATAGAGCCGTGAATACAGGATCATATTCAACTGTGCCACGAATAACTACATTACGCTGACCCGGAGTGTTAGTGTAGTGTAGTTATTCGAATTGGTTTTCGTCTGATTAATTGAAAGAAATCCATGATTGTTGTGGATATCAGGGGAATTTATAGTAATGGGAAAACATTTTAGTTTAGTCTTTCCAACAAGCATCGAAATACAACTACGTACATATTAACTTGATGCCAACAAGATATTTTTTGTCTATCTCGTTCACCATCTCTTATTTTGATAGTATGCTGTCTCGCTCACGCACCGTCACTGTTAAGTTGACAGTGCCTGAGCGAGACAGCTTATTGACATTGTCAACTTTTCTTGCAGTCCGACAAAGACGTTGATAGGGGGCGTTGGCGGTCAATATAAGACGAATTGATTGCCTTCCATAATGGTCGGTCACGGACACGGGATGGTGACCAAAAATGTTTTATCTCAAGCTTCTCCGGAGGGCACGTTGAGCCCAATGGCTTAACGTGACATGGAGGGGGCCATGAATGTGAATACAACCGAGACCAATGTCTCGGCTGTATTCACACTTGTTATACCCCACCAATCCACATTCCACTTGGTGGGTCAGGGGCTCAAGGCCTATCCTTCTTATCCATCCAAAAGGAACGCCAGTGTCCATGTAGTAGGGACATTAAAATCGCTTATGAATGGATGGATGAGGATTGAGAAATGTGAGGGAAATGGGGCAATCAAAATTAACAGTAGTTACTGGCTTTATTATTTAGGTCAGCTCAGGTCATATCAATATAAACATGCGTTATCTACGCAACTCTTATCTTAATCTTACTACATCGCTATTAATTGGTGGTAAACTTATGCTATGTTCTCTGATTAGTTACACTTGGACGCCACGTCAGTAATGAAGTCCTCTAAGTTATCTTCGCTTTCAGACTTCTTCCCCCGACTCACAAAATAGGGGTCCATCTGCAACTGAGCTGCCAATTTCTTTAAAATTGTTCGTCTATCGCGTTCCGAATCATTTACATCTCTTTTAGTCTTGTTTCCATCATTTTTGATCATTATTAACTCAATTGTAGTACAGATAAGTTCTTTTGCTTTTAGAAATCCGTCGCGAGAAGCTGTTGAATTATTTATCTTAGTCGAATCAGCATCCTTTTTCCCTCTAGCTATATAATAAGGGTCGTTTCGCACAGATTTCACTATTTCCTCAATCGCTCCTCGTCTATCTCTCGCCGCTTTGGAAAGGTCGAGATAATATTTTTTGCCTCTAGAAATATAATATGGATCGTCTTCAGCGGAAGAGCGGCTGCTTCTGTCAACTAAAATATAATGCGGTTCCTCTGCATATATTCGGTTGTCATGAACTGTGCCTGGTTCTTTGGATTTAGAATTTCCATTCTGTAAATAATTGGGAAAGTTTTTCTGCCTGACTCGCGTCGGGTCGCTGAACAGATCTTTTAATTTGCTTTCTCTGGCGCGGTTTGCCCAGAATGACGGCTGAACTTCGCTTCGACGCAGCCGCGACAGATTCTCGATGTCACCCTCGACGACATTGATGGCTTTAAGTATAGACTCTTTCAAGTCTTGTTTTCGACGACCTCGATTGCCCCAAAATTGCTCTACATCCTCACGTCTACCTCTGTTACCCCAAAATGCTTCAGATTCTTGCCTGCGTCGTCCTCTGTTTCCCCAAAACGGTTCATAATCTCTTCTACCTCGATTGCCCCAAAAAGGTTCATCGTCTCTCCTACCTCTATTTCCCCAAAAAGGTTCCTCTTCACGGCGACCTCTGTTTCCCCAAAAGGGGCCATCATCTTGTCGCCTTCCTCTCGTACCCCAGAAAGGATCGTCTTGGCTGTCTTGTCTTCTGCCTCTGTTTCCCCAAAATGGTTCGTCAACTTCTTCGGAGCTACGTCGTCCACGAGTGCCCCAAAATGGTAGCTCATCCCTTCTATTTTTGATATAATTTTCATGTTCCAGTGAAGTATCAGTTGTATAACAATTTTTACACTTATGTACAAATCTGCCAAAATCTGATGGTGAATATTCGTCAGATTCCTCTGAAGAGCTGTCGCGCCTACCTCTGTTTCCCCAGAAAGGTATTTCTTTTTCTGTCAGTCGCCTGTCGTCGCCGTCATGTCTGACGTATTTATTATGATGTCCAGTTTCAAGATGCAGCGGTTCGTCGTCGTCACCGAGCGGCGAGCGCTTAGCCCGCTCAACCTTGGCAGCTGGCGCGGTGTTGTGTTTGGCCTGGGAGCGCTCGCTGTTTGATGGCTTTGTTTTATTCGCGCCGTTGCCAAAAGCAATATTGGTTGATATTATGAGAAGAAATAGAAGAGATATGTGCATATTTTTACACATCTTGATGCTATCTGAAAAATGACGACGATATATAAGCATCTTTTAATATAGGTACCTAAAATAACTTTAATTTGAAGTGAATAAGCCTAAGTATTTAATGTTGCTGGACAGAACAAAAATACTAGATAGATTATATACTAATGTATAACAATCACCGCTATTTATTATTTACACCAGCTATTTTACTTTAACGAAATGTGTTTTTTTTTAAAGTTTAATATAATCGACTTTATAATAGGTATGTTTTGTCCATCCAAATAAAAAAGTTAAGTCAGAGGTTTCTATTTGCTATACCATTTATATCTATTTACAAGAAATTTGGAATTGTGCCACGTATTTAAATGTTATTTAGGTGTTATGTTATTAGTGTTTGGGTTTGTTCAAAGATAAGATCAAAGTTACAAGAAATATTAAAAATATTTTCTATATAAGACAACTTTCAGAACTCAATGCAAAATACTTTCGAATGCAAAACTTATAACTCTTCCGTCGCTACTTATAATACTCACATGATCAGCATGAGGAATAGAACTAGCATAGTTATCTCGAAAGTGATCAATGTTACACAACCTTCTGATAGTAGCCTTCGTGTGAGGAGCAGGACTTGTTGCTGGCCCTTATATACCGGCGGCGCTCCCCAGGGCTGCCGCACAGGTCCCGTTGTTCTGTTTGTTCCGACGCGAGTGGGATGTGACGTTATTGAATTAAAGCCGCGGCTGCTTATTGCTTTGGACTTTAGTTGCCGTTTGTGATAAGGGAAAGAACTAATGTGGTAAAATATTTTGTTAAATAATATCAAAATTGTATGAAATTAATAACAGGGCATTAATAAAAATAACATCTGATTTATTTATACGTTTTCCTAATGTTTTATTTATCCATATGTTTTTTTTAAGCTAAGAATAGATTTTATGGAATTTCCGGGAATAGTTGTCTATTTTAAGGTTTATCTGGAAGTATCTATTTTATTTCTAATTTTACCAGTATAAAGTATATACAACTTATGTTTTTGCAAATAAATATATCTTATGTTCGTCAGAAAAATGAAATCCAGCAGTTAAATAAATAAGCCACGCCAGAGGTCGTCGTTCAGAAGTTTAGAACATCGTGTGAAGATTTGTGTATGCGATGGACGATAGACTTTGCAAGCCATTGAGAAAAAAGAAGTTAAATCTAAATGTGCAGAGCAACTACGCTCTGCTGCCAGAAAATGTGGCAGAGAGAATCCGGACAAACGAAGCGGCGGGAAGAATTCTGTACCGGAACTTCACCGGGAAAAAACCACCGGTAAAAATAAGTACCGGGAAAAAATCTCCACGCGGCACCACGTTTGCCCGACTAAAACCTAACTAACTTAACGCAGTCTGCTACCACCGTAGCTTATGAAGGGAGCTACAGGGCCCTATATGATAACCTAACCTATAAATTAACTACAATTGAACACTTACCAAATTAAATCTTCTTTCTCTTCGGATCCAAACTTGAGTGTCTTCGGGAAGGGGGAATTCCTAATCACCCTACCTAACCCTTGAGATCTCAATTCCCCAGAACAACTAAATAGATTTCTTCCCGTAGTTTCACTCGGGAACAGCCAGATGTGAACAGCCAGCCACGTTTCACCTCTCACAAGAAAAAGTCACAATAACAGAGTTTTTCACAAACACAAATTCAATAGTTATTTAACAAACAGGAAATTCACAATTATCACTCAAACTAAACAACAAGCAAAAGACGCGAGACCGCTCCGCGTATTAAAATCAAACCGATATCGCCCTGGACAATGCAATGGCGGACCACACGCGACGCCATCCACGCTAGCAGTGTGAGAACCCCAAAACGCCTGGCGGCGATAACAGGAAACGCCTGCGTTTAGTTTTACCCAATATATTACAAACATCCCCCCGTCCCGGTCTGAGAAGCAGACCGCTAGCTTACTCTACGGGAAGGCGGGCGAGAGAGGTCACACCTCTCCTTAAAATCGAACCGTCGACCAACACCTCAGCCACACGCGGAGTGCCATCTCCGCCAAGAATCAAACGTAATATGCGAGCTCGTCGCCAAAGCAATGAGGGCAAATTTGCCTCTTTTAACAATACTAAATCACCCTCCCTGGGAGGCTCAGTCCTGTCTGTCCACTTCACTCTTTGCTGCAGCAAATGCAAATATTCAAGCGACCAGCGACGCCAAAAGTCCTGGCTCATTTGCTGCAACATTTGAAAACGCGACAACCGATATACGCGTTCGTCCTTCCACGGGTATTCGGGCAGGGCATTCAAAGGCCCTCCCACCAAAAAATGACCAGGGGTGAGAGCTTCCAAGTCATTTGGATCTGGAGATAGCGGACAGAGAGGACGAGAGTTGAGGACCGCCTCAACTTTACAAAACACTGTGGCCAGCTCTTCAAAAGTTAGAGCCGTTTCTCCGATAATGCGGCGGAGGTGGGTCTTTGCGGATTTCACAGCCGCTTCAAAAATCCCTCCCCAATGGGGGCAACTTGGGGGACTAAACTTCCAGGTTATTCCCCTTTGGGCAGCAATTTGACTTAAACTAGTACAATTTTTATCAATAAACACAGAAACATCCTTAAGATAATTTACAGTTCCTTTATAGTTTGTGCCATTATCCGACCTAATAAGGGAAGGTAGACCTCGACGCGAAACAAAGCGATCCAACGCGGCGACGAAGGCCTCCGTAGTCAGAGCCGATACCACCTCCAAATGGACAGCCTTGGTGGCCAAACAAACAAATACACACAAATAGCCCTTCACAATACGGGCATTACGAAAGGGAGAAGCCTTGATCGAAAAGGGACCGGCAAAATCGGTTCCAACGCCGTCAAACGGTCTCGAAGGTCGGATTCGATCAGCGGGCAAATCACCCATCTGTGGTTGCATCGTGGATGCCTTCAACCTATAACATGCAATACATCGAAACAGAACGCTACGGATTGCTCTTCGGGCAGACAAAATCCAAAACTCGCGTTGCAAAATAGCCAACAAAGCATTGCACCCAGCATGGGCGTTACGAATGTGTCGATCAGACACCAAAAGCTGCACCAAGGGTCCGCCCTTGGGCAACAACAGAGGATGGCGAGTCTCATATGGAAGATCCGCCTTCCGGAGCCTGCCTCCAACCCGAAGAAGCCCATCCGAGTCGATGTACGGGTTCAAACGAGCGACCGCGCCCTTCAACTTAGCGCGTGCGTCGCGCAAGATACGAAGCTCTGACTCAAACCGTCCGGTCTGCACGACACGGACCCAATGCAACAATGCGCTCCGGCGCTCTTCTGCACCTGCAATCGGCTCCAACCGCTTTGCCTGTGGGTTTCTACAATTATGTATGAAACGCTTAATCCAACTGGTAACACCCAGAAGCTTATCCAAACTGCTATACCGAGCAAGTAGCCAATCCGGCTCCGACGTCGTCTCAGCGACTACAGCATGTACACGGAGCCCAGTCAAACTCAAAGAAGTAACATCTGTCTGACAGACAGGCCAAGAAGTTTCTGATCCCATCAGCCACTCTGGACCCCACCAGAGCGGGTGTGACACCAATTCTGGTGCCGTACAACCTCGGGAAGCACAGTCCGCTGGGTTAAGCTCTCCCGGCACATGTCTCCATGTTATATCAATTCCGATATTCTGGATTTGGGAAACCCGATTTCCCACAAAAACCTCCAAGGTATGTGGGGCCGCGCGCAACCATGCAAGCGCGACCTGGCTATCCGACCAGGCGAAGATGTCCCGTATCTCGACCGTGGCCGCCAGCTCACATGCAACGTGATGCAACAATTTAGAGAGAAGGTGAGCTCCACTCAACTCAAGCTTGGGAATAGTCAGCCTAGTCCTGATGGGGGCGACCTTGCTCTTCCCTAACAAAAGCGAGACATTGACCCGGCCATCGGCGTCAACTGTCCGCATATAGACTGACGCGGCGTAGCCTCGCTCCGACGCGTCACAAAAGCCATGCAGGCTGGCTCGATATTTCCCGGGGGCAATATTCGACGAGGCAAGGCAATCCGATTGACTTCCTTAATCGATGAAAACAACTCGAGCCAATCATCCAATGGAGGACCAAACAGCGGCTCGTCCCACGAGACGCCCAAAGTCCAAAGTCTCTGAAGAAAACACTTCGCAGAGAATATCACTGGACTGATCCAACCGCTTGGATCAAACATACGAGCTATTACGGACAACACCGTTCTCTTAGTCCAGACTTTTGGTACTTCCAAGTCCACTTGGAAGGTAAAAATATCGGTTAGCGGCTGGTACTGCATGCCCAGCACCGCTATCCTGTTGGGATCATCCACATCCTCAAACAGGTGAGGGTTCTGTTGGTGATCCTCCGGGATCCCTTCTAGAACTTTAGGCTCATTAGACAACCACTTACGTAGCTCGTAGCCACCTGTCTTCAATATTTCAATCAATTCATCCCGCAGTAGGAGGGCCTCCTCAATACTTTGGGCTCCGGTGCACACGTCATCAACATACAAGTCACGTGACAGCACGGAAGCCCCACGGGGAAAGCGGATCCGTTCCCGCTCTGCCAATTCAAGCAATGATCTGATGGCGATATAGGGACTAGATTTCAAACCATACGTGTTTGTGTTGAGTTCATACACCGTCACAGGATCCTCAGGGCGCTCACGCCAGAGTATCAACTGGAATCGCCTGTCCTCAGGATGTATGACTGTCTGGCGGAACATCATCCGGATGTCCGCGCCAAAAACCACTTGATGTCTTCTAAAGTTCAAGATGATGTCAATTATGTCCCTATGCAATTTGGGACCTGAATGCAAACATAGATTCAACGAAACTCCGTTCGAAGTGGGTGCGGACCCATCAAAGACAGTCCGCAACTTGCCCGTTGAGGCCTTCACCACCGCGTGGTGGGGCAAAAAATAATGCTCAGTTGAGCTCCAATCAACTCGAGCCGGAGACATGTGACCCAAATCCTCGTACTCGCGCATAAATTCAATATATTTATCGCGAAGTACGTGGTCACGCTGCATGCGTCGCTCCATGGACAGCAGTCGTTTCTCCGCAAGCGCCCTACTTTGCCCTAGGCTAGGACGAGAGGCAACAAAGGGTAACCTAGTTACAAACCGACCGGAGGGCAACCTCTCCGTGGTCGATCGAAAAAGGGCTTCGCACTCAGCGTGTTCCGGATCCATCCTGGAACTCATAGGTGGCTCCTCCACCTCCCAAAACCTTTGCATGGTCTTGGCCAAGGACGCAGATGCGACAACCGGTGGCTCCTCCGCGGTGCCATTATCAAACACAGGGCCCATCAGGGCAAAACCAAAAATCGTAGACACTGCCATCAGTGAAGACGAACCCAGAGCCTTCTGTGTACCCAACAAAATCCAACCCAATACGTCCGAGCCCAGGAGCAAGTCCACTGGGCCGGGATGAAAGACAAAGGGGTCGGCCAAATCCAGACCCGAAACCAAAGACAACACACCCGGCGGTATGTCTGTCGAGGGGTGCCAACCCGCAATGGTATCCATTACCATAGCCGAAGTCGTGATCCTCATTGTGGAGGACTTCAGCGAAGAAAAGGTGACAAGTGTCTGGCCCGTCAGACACTTCACTTGTATGCCACCAACTCCAAGAAGTGGCACAGGCGAGTCTTCCACGACTAGACCTAACTGGTGTGCCACTCGAGTGGTAACCAAACTGCTTTGAGCCCCTGAGTCCAACAGAGCTCTCAAATTAATGGCTTCTCCCCCACGACCCCATACGCGGACCACCGCGGTAGGGAGCAGAACCGTCCGCGGCTCTGTCCCAGCAAGGGAGCAAGCTAGTTACGGGCTCCCCACTCTCTCCAAACCAGGGGCGCGCCACTGACCCGGATAATATGGCGGGCGAGTGCACATCCCCATCTAAGGGGGGGCATAACCCGCGGCCCGGCCATACATATGGTACGGCGGGTGGTACTCCAGCCGTGGGTACTCGTGCAGCGGCGGAGAAAACCGCTGCGGCTGCATGTGTTGGGCATTGGTAACCCGCGTGGAGGGGTGTCCCCACTCTCACGTCCGATCTAGGGCCCCCGCCCATGGGGGCCCTATCCGGGCCTGGCCAGCCACATACTGGCCATGACCTTGGGGCGCGTGGTCCCGGTCCACCAAGACCCGCGCAGGTACGCGACCCCCTCCCGAGGGGGGTGCGACGAGCGAAGCCGCGTCCTCCTTCCGGTGGTGGAGGGCTTCGCGCAGGAGCGCCCCCGCCCATAGGGGACCCCTGCCTCAACATCCGGGTGCCATCCCCGTTGCGGTTCATGCAAAGCATCGCGTGGTGCCGCCCACGGCATGCACTGCATGGTATGGCCCTGGGACAGTCACGTGCATAGTGACTGCCCAAACAGTAGAAGCAAAGTTCATGCCGCCTTGCCATGCGGCGCCGATCTTGTACTGGCAGTCTCTGCCAGTCCCTGCATTGCAGCAGGCTGTGGCCCATCCGGCCACATTGCAGGCAGTCCGCGTCCCCCGCGACTGCTGCCGTGTGTGCAACCCGCACACCAGCTCCACGCGGTGGCGGTTGCCGTCCCTGTTGGGGCTTACCTCTCCATGAGGGTTCCAAGGGCCTACGTTCAGGCGCTCTGGATGGCGCTGAGTCCGTCATGGTATTCTCAGCCGCCCGTGCCTCAAACTCCAAAAACTTCACCAAGTCAGTGAATGTTGGTAGGGTGGTGCTATCCCGTTCCGCATTCTCGCGCTCAAATCGCGAGCGGATGTCATTGGGTAATTTGCCCAATACAATGTGCACCAGCAAAAAGGACCATTGGTCCACCGGCAGCCCCAGTGTGCGGAGCGCGTTACAGGCCACTGTAACGGGCGTGAGCAACTGCAGGCGCAACTGTGCCCTGTTGGCCACCTTGGGCAGGGCCATCAACTGTGCGGCGTGCGCATCCGCTAACAAACGTAAGTTTTGGTAGCGGGAGTTCAATAACTCCCAAGCCGTATCGTACTGGTCGTCCTCCACCCGGAGGTGCTGGATGAGCGACCGCGCTTCATCCTCAAGAGTGGAGAGGAGGTAGGCCATCTTCTGGGCCTTCGACAAATCCTGTCGTGCTACGACCAGGGACTCAAACATATTTTTGTAGGCTACCCACTCCTCCATCCTACCCCCAAAGTGGGACAGCTGAAGGGTGGGGAGCCGACCAGTAACCGCTGGTCCTTCCTGTCTAACAGGTGTGCGAGGGGCTGGTCCGCCAGCCTGTCTCGCCCTTATTGCGGTCACCGCCTCCGCGATATCATCGTGCAGACTCAGGATCTGGTCCATGTCCGCCATGTGACCTGCGTAGACCTCCGGGGCAAGTTCGGCTTCGGTAAGCACCACCATGGCCGCTTCCGCGCTAATCAATCGTGAGTGGAGGTGATCCGCTCTTAGCAGTATGGCGCCCTCCCTGTCCTTCCGGGACAGGAGTCCTCCGGCCGTCACAAACCATCTCAATTCGTTGGCGAGTGTCGCCCTAGCATTGGAGACCTTCGCCATCGCGTCAAGTCACAAACAAAAAAACAAATAGGAAAAAAAAAATAAAAAAGGTAAATAAAAAACAAAATCAAGCAACAACACGAAAAACCGCGGTAGGTATGAGAATGGCACAAACCCGGAACGCACGGTACAAACCGCAAACAAATACAAAAAAGGTTACAAATATTCTTATACAAATAAACTAAGAAAAATCTAATAATTTTTACAAACAATTAATTATTTTTTACAAACGAACAAATAGAGGGTAGATAAACTACGCTCTGCTACCAGAAAATGTGCAGAGCAACTACGCTCTGCTGCCAGAAAATGTGGCAGAGAGAATCCGGACAAACGAAGCGGCGGGAAGAATTCTGTACCGGAACTTCACCGGGAAAAAACCACCGGTAAAAATAAGTACCGGGAAAAAATCTCCACGCGGCACCACGTTTGCCCGACTAAAACCTAACTAACTTAACGCAGTCTGCTACCACCGTAGCTTATGAAGGGAGCTACAGGGCCCTATATGATAACCTAACCTATAAATTAACTACAATTGAACACTTACCAAATTAAATCTTCTTTCTCTTCGGATCCAAACTTGAGTGTCTTCGGGAAGGGGGAATTCCTAATCACCCTACCTAACCCTTGAGATCTCAATTCCCCAGAACAACTAAATAGATTTCTTCCCGTAGTTTCACTCGGGAACAGCCAGATGTGAACAGCCAGCCACGTTTCACCTCTCACAAGAAAAAGTCACAATAACAGAGTTTTTCACAAACACAAATTCAATAGTTATTTAACAAACAGGAAATTCACAATTATCACTCAAACTAAACAACAAGCAAAAGACGCGAGACCGCTCCGCGTATTAAAATCAAACCGATATCGCCCTGGACAATGCAATGGCGGACCACACGCGACGCCATCCACGCTAGCAGTGTGAGAACCCCAAAACGCCTGGCGGCGATAACAGGAAACGCCTGCGTTTAGTTTTACCCAATATATTACAAACACTAAAGTTGTTTAACTACTTACGTCAGCACCCCTGATAGTTTACACGTCGACATTAAAATAAATCCAATGAATACGTAATACATTGATTTGGTCAGAGCAAGATCAGAGGCTGACATTGACCCTCGACTCAGGCTTTGGATATCGAAAATTTGTTTTATTCATGCATTTAAGTCAAATCCCTATGATATCAATAAGAGATATGAATAGAAAGTCGTGTCTATATCTATGATTGTTCCAGGATCTAATTTATAATTTCTTCAGAATTTTTTACGTTTATGCTTCAGTTGAAAGATTAACGTATCTACTGCTTATACTTAGATCGGTTACAGAACTAGCTGATGACACAAATGCTCTTTATCTATAACGCGTAATAAAAAAGTATGTCCCTGATTTACAGCTATATCTAGATAGATAGATAGATATAACGTTTATTCACATCAAAAGGCACACAAAATACAGTTTATGACAAAGAAAACAAATACATACTAAAAACATACCGTTCACAGTAATCATGTGCCGCAGTGATATGAATGGGCAGTATCTCAGTGCACATTCTGCTCAGACAAAGGGCAGGGCACTGGTTTTCAGATACCACCTGAGGGTACTCTGGCTTGAGTCGATAACGACAACGGTCGTGTAACATAGTCAAAGTCAAAGCCAATTTTTTTTATTGAAACTTTGCCTTCAAAGAAGGCTCTTTTTCACGTTGATAACTAATTATTTAATAATGTTTCAAAGCTAGAAACTACTGGCATTTCGGAACGACCACTGCTGAGAAGAAATGCCGAAAGAAACTCATGAAACAGTCTTGGTCGCCTAGCATGCGAGAGGGGCTATTCATTAACTTTATACATACACTAAATTGTGTACAGTCAAAAATAAAATAAAATATAAGAAAAAATAATAATAATATAATAAAACATGTTATGTTTGTGATCAAGTAACCACAATGAATTGGTTAAGAACAAAAAATAAAAATAAAATTCGAATCAGGATCGAAGCAAGATACCCCTGGCAACACCCGTTCACGAGTTGACGCGAGGGTCAGCCATCGCAAAGCTCAACCATAATAGAGGGAACCTTACGACCCGGCCCACGACGCCGTCAATAGTTTGAACATTTTAGAAAAATAAATACTTTCTGTCACTTGAAGATCACAATACACGTACATGTTTAACAATTAAATGTCGATGTAATTAAATTTAAAAAAGAAAGGAAAGGTTATTTATTAACAATTACAAAAGAATGTAATCAAGTGTGGAGTGGCGAAGTTGAAGGGAGAGACCAAGCTTTTTTATCGTTCAAATAATCACTTATTGTGTAATACGCTTTATTTGTTTGTAATATATTGGGTAAAACTAAACGCAGGCGTTTCGCATTGCTGCCGCCAGAGGGCGTTCGGGGTTTTCACACTGCTCGGGCGAATGGCGTCGCCATTGCATTGTCCCGGGCGATATCGGTTTGATTTTAATACGCGGAGCGGTCTCGCGTCTTTTGCTTGTTGTTTAGTTTGAGTGATAATTGTGAATTTCCTGTTTGTTAAATAACTATTGAATTTGTGTTTGTGAAAAACTCTGTTATTGTGACTTTTTCTTGTGAGAGGTGAAACGTGGCTGGCTGTTCACATCTGGTTGTTCCCGAGTGAAACTACGGGAAGAAATCTATTTAGTTGGTCTGGGGAATTGAGATCTCAAGGGTTAGGTAGGGTGATTAGGAATTCCCCCTTCCCGAAGACCCTCAAGTTTGGATCCGAAGAGAAAGAAGATTTAATTTGGTAAGTTTTCAATTGTAATTAATTTATAGGTTAGGTTATTATAGGGCCCTGTAGCTCCCTTCATAAGCTACGGTGGTAGCAGACTGCGTTAAGTTAATTAGGTTTTAGTCGGGCAAACGTGGTGCCGCGTGGAGATTTTTTCCCGGTACTTATTTTTGCCGGTGGTTTTTTCCCGGTGAAGTTCCGGTACAGAATTCTTCCCGCCGCTTCGTTTGTCCGGATTCGCTCTGCGCACATTTTCTGGCAGCAGAGCGTAGTTGCTCTGCACATTTTCTGGTAGCAGAGCGTAGTTTATCTACCCTCTATTTGTTCGTTTGTAAAAAATAATTAATTGTTTGTAAAAATTATTAGATTTTTCTTAGTTTGTTTGTATAAGAATATTTGTAACCTTTTTTGTATGTGTTTGCGGTTTGTACCGTGCGTTCCGGGTTTGTGCCATTCTCATACCTACCGCGGTTCTTCGTGTAGTTGCTTGATTTTGTTGTTTTTTATTTACCTTTTGTTATTTTTTGTTTGTGACTTGACGCGATGGCGAAGGCCTCCAATGCTAGGGCGACACTCGCCAACGAATTGAGATGGTTTGTGACGGCCGGAGGACTCCTGTCCCGGAAGGACAGGGAGGGCGCCATACTGCTAAGAGCGGATCACCTCCACTCACGATTGATTAGCGCGGAAGCGGCCATGGCGGCGCTTACCGAAGCCGATCTTACCCCGGAGGCCTACGCAGGTCACATGGCGGACATGGACCAGATCCTGAGTCTGCACGATGATATCGCGGAGGCGGTGACCGCAATAAGGGCGAGACAGGCTGGCGGACCAGCCCCTCGCACACCTGTTAGACAGGAAGGACCAGCGGTTACTGGTCGGCTCCCCACCCTTCAGCTGTCCCACTTTGGGGGTAGGATGGAGGAGTGGGTAGCATATAAAAATATGTTTGAGTCCCTGGTCGTAGCACGACAGGATTTGTCGAAGGCCCAGAAGATGGCCTACCTCCTCTCCACTCTTGAGGATGAAGCGCGGTCGCTCATCCAGCACCTCCGGGTGGAGGACGACCAGTACGATACGGCTTGGGAGTTATTGAACTCCCGCTACCAAAACTTACGTTTGTTAGCGGATGCGCACGCCGCACAGTTGATGGCCCTGCCCAAGGTGGCCAACAGGGCACAGTTGCGCCTGCAGTTGCTCACGCCCGTTACAGTGGCCTGTAACGCGCTCCGCACACTGGGGCTGCCGGTGGACCAATGGTCTGTTTTGTTGGTGCACATTGTATTGGGCAAATTGCCCAATGACATCCGCTCGCGGTTTGAGCGCGAAAATGCGGAACGGGATAGCACCACCCTACCAACATTCACTGACTTGGTGAAGTTTTTGGAGTTTGAGGCACGGGCGGCTGAGAATACCATGACGGACTCAGCGCCATCCAGAGCGCCTGAACGTAGGCCCCAACAGGGACGGCAACCGCCACCGCGTGGAGCTGGTGTGCGGGTTGCACACACGGCAGCAGTCGCGGGGGACGCGGACTGCCTGCAATGTGGCCGGATGGGCCACAGCCTGCTGCAATGCAGGGACTGGCAGAGACTGCCAGTACAAGATAGGCGCCGCATGGCAAAGCGGCATGAACTTTGCTTTTATTGTTTGGGCAGTCACTATGCACGTGACTGTCCCAGTGCCATACCATGCAGTGCATGCCGTGGGCGGCACCACGCGATGCTCTGCATGAACCGGAACGGGGATGGCCCCCGGATGTTGAGGCAGGGGTCCCCTATGGGCGGGGGCGCTCCTGCGCGAAGCCCTCCACCACCGGACGGAGGACGCGGCTTCGCTCGTCGCACCCCCTCGGGAGGGGGTCGCGTACCTGCGCGGGTCTTGGCGGACCGGGACCACGCGCCCCAAGGTCATGGCCAGTATGTAGCTGGCCAGGCCCCGGATAGGGCCCCCATGGGCGGGGGCCCTAGATCGGACGTGAGAGTGGGGACACCCCCCTCCTCGCGGGTTACCAATACCCAACACATGCAGCCGCAGCGGTTTTCTCCGCCGCTGCACGAGTACCCACGGCTGGAGTACCACCCGCCGTACCATATGTATGGCCGGGCCGCGGGTTCTGCCCCCCCTCAGATGGGGATGTGCACTCGCCCGCCATATTATCCGGGTCAGTGGCGCGCCCCTGGTTTGGAGAGAGTGGGGAGCCCGTAACTAGCTTGCTCCCTTGCTGGGACAGAGCCGCGGACGGTTCTGCTCCCTACCGCGGTGGTCCGCGTATGGGGTCGTAGGGGGAAGCCATTAATTTGAGAGCTCTGTTGGACTCAGGGGCTCAAAGCAGTTTGGTTACCACTCGAGTGGCACGCCAGTTAGGTTTAGTCGTGGAAGACTCGCCTGTGCCACTTCTTGGAGTTGGTGGCATACAAGTGAAGTGTCTGACGGGCCAGACACTTGTCACCTTTTCTTCGCTGAAGTCCTCCACAATGAGGATCAAGACTTCGGCTATGGTAATGGATACCATTGCGGGTTGGCACCCCTCGACAGACATACCGCCGGGTGTGTTGTCTTTGGTTTCGGGTCTGGATTTGGCCGACCCCTTTGTCTTTCATCCCGGCCCAGTGGACTTGCTCCTGGGCTCGGACGTATTGGGTTGGATTTTGTTGGGTACACAGAAGGCTCTGGGTTCGTCTTCACTGATGGCAGTGTCTACGATTTTTGGTTTTGCCCTGATGGGCCCTGTGTTTGATAATGGCACCGCGGAGGAGCCACCGGTTGTCGCATCTGCGTCCTTGGCCAAGACCATGCAAAGGTTTTGGGAGGTGGAGGAGCCACCTATGAGTTCCAGGATGGATCCGGAACACGCTGAGTGCGAAGCCCTTTTTCGATCAACCACGGAGAGGTTGCCCTCCGGTCGGTTTGTAACTAGGTTACCCTTTGTTGCCTCTCGTCCTAGCCTAGGGCAAAGTAGGGCGCTTGCGGAGAAACGACTGCTGTCCATGGAGCGACGCATGCAGCGTGACCACGTACTTCGCGATAAATATATTGAATTTATGCGCGAGTACGAGGATTTGGGTCACATGTCTCCGGCTCGAGTTGATTGGAGCTCAACTGAGCATTATTTTTTGCCCCACCACGCGGTGGTGAAGGCCTCAACGGGCAAGTTGCGGACTGTCTTTGATGGGTCCGCACCCACTTCGAACGGAGTTTCGTTGAATCTATGTTTGCATTCAGGTCCCAAATTGCATAGGGACATAATTGACATCATCTTGAACTTTAGAAGACATCAAGTGGTTTTTGGTGCGGACATCCGGATGATGTTCCGCCAGACAGTCATACATCCTGAGGACAGGCGATTCCAGTTGATACTCTGGCGTGAGCGCCCTGAGGATCCTGTGACGGTGTATGAACTCAATACGAACACGTATGGTTTGAAATCTAGTCCCTATATCGCCATCAGATCATTGCTTGAATTGGCAGAGCGGGAACGGATCCGCTTTCCCCGTGGGGCTTCCGTGCTGTCACGTGACTTGTATGTTGATGACGTGTGCACCGGAGCCCAAAGTATTGAGGAGGCCCTCCTACTGCGGGATGAATTGATTGAAATATTGAAAACGGGTGGCTACGAGCTACGTAAGTGGTTGTCCAATGAGCCTAGAGTTCTAGAAGGGATCCCGGAGGATCACCAACAGAACCCTCACCTGTTTGAGGATGTGGATGATCCCAACAGGATAGCGGTGCTGGGCATGCAGTACCAGCCGCTAACCGATACTTTTACATTCCAAGTGGACTTGGAAATACCAAAGGTCTGGACTAAGAGAACGGTGTTGTCCGTAATAGCCCGTATGTTTGATCCAAGCGGTTGGATCAGTCCAGTGATATTCTCTGCAAAGTGTCTTCTTCAGAGACTTTGGACTTTGGGCGTCTCGTGGGACGAGCCGCTGTTTGGCTCTCCATTGGATGATTGGC
This sequence comes from Ephestia elutella, assembly GCA_018467065.1. NCBI lineage: Eukaryota > Metazoa > Arthropoda > Insecta > Lepidoptera > Pyralidae > Ephestia > Ephestia elutella. Next base: position 918,633 of record CM031576.1, on the reverse strand, counting down.
TCGAGTTGTTTTCATCGATTAAGGAAGTCAATCGGATTGCCTTGCCTCGTCGAATATTGCCCCCGGGAAATATCGAGCCAGCCTGCATGGCTTTTGTGACGCGTCGGAGCGAGGCTACGCCGCGTCAGTCTATATGCGGACAGTTGACGCCGATGGCCGGGTCAATGTCTCGCTTTTGTTAGGGAAGAGCAAGGTCGCCCCCATCAGGACTAGGCTGACTATCCCCAAGCTTGAGTTGAGTGGAGCTCACCTTCTCTCTAAATTGTTGCATCACGTTGCCAGTGAGCTGGCGGCCACGGTCGAGATACGAGACATCTTCGCCTGGTCGGATAGCCAGGTCGCGCTTGCATGGTTGCGCGCGGCCCCACATACCTTGGAGGTTTTTGTGGGAAATCGGGTTTCCCAAATCCAGAATATCGGAATTGATATAACATGGAGACATGTGCCGGGAGAGCTTAACCCAGCGGACTGTGCTTCCCGAGGTTGTACGGCACCAGAATTGGTGTCACACCCGCTCTGGTGGGGTCCAGAGTGGCTGATGGGATCAGAAACTTCTTGGCCTGTCTGTCAGACAGATGTTACTTCTTTGAGTTTGACTGGGCTCCGTGTACATGCTGTAGTCGCTGAGACGACGTCGGAGCCGGATTGGCTACTTGCTCGGTATAGCAGTTTGGATAAGCTTCTGGGTGTTACCAGTTGGATTAAGCGTTTCATACATAATTGTAGAAACCCACAGGCAAAGCGGTTGGAGCCGATTGCAGGTGCAGAAGAGCGCCGGAGCGCATTGTTGCATTGGGTCCGTGTCGTGCAGACCGGACGGTTTGAGTCAGAGCTTCGTATCTTGCGCGACTCACGCGCTAAGTTGAAGGGCGCGGTCGCTCGTTTGAACCCGTACATCGACTCGGATGGGCTTCTTCGGGTTGGAGGCAGGCTCCGGAAGGCGGATCTTCCATATGAGACTCGCCATCCTCTGTTGTTGCCCAAGGGCGGACCCTTGGTGCAGCTTTTGGTGTCTGATCGACACATTCGTAACGCCCATGCTGGGTGCAATGCTTTGTTGGCTATCTTGCAACGCGAGTTTTGGATTTTGTCAGCCCGAAGAGCAATCCGTAGTGTTCTGTTTCGATGTATTGCATGTTATAGGTTGAAGGCATCCACGATGCAACCACAGATGGGTGATTTGCCCGCTGATCGAATCCGACCTTCGAGACCGTTTGACGGCGTTGGAACCGATTTTGCCGGTCCCTTTTCGATCAAGGCTTCTCCCTTTCGTAATGCCCGTATTGTGAAGGGCTATTTGTGTGTATTTGTTTGTTTGGCCACCAAGGCTGTCCATTTGGAGGTGGTATCGGCTCTGACTACGGAGGCCTTCGTCGCCGCGTTGGATCGCTTTGTTTCGCGTCGAGGTCTACCTTCCCTTATTAGGTCTGACAATGGCACAAACTATAAAGGAACTGTAAATTATCTTAAGGATGTTTCTGTGTTTATTGATAAAAATTGTACTAGTTTAAGTCAAATTGCTGCCCAAAGGGGAATAACCTGGAAGTTTAGTCCCCAAGTTGCCCCCATTGGGGAGGGATTTTTGAAGCGGCTGTGAAATCCGCAAAGACCCACCTCCGCCGCATTATCGGAGAAACGGCTCTAACTTTTGAAGAGCTGGCCACAGTGTTTTGTAAAGTTGAGGCGGTCCTCAACTCTCGTCCTCTCTGTCCGCTATCTCCAGATCCAAATGACTTGGAAGCTCTCACCCCTGGTCATTTTTTGGTGGGAGGGCCGTTGAATGCCCTGCCCGAATACCCGTGGAAGGATGAACGCGTATATCGGTTGTCGCGTTTTCAAATGTTGCAGCAAATGAGCCAGGACTTTTGGCGTCGCTGGTCGCTTGAATATTTGCATTTGCTGCAGCAAAGAGTGAAGTGGACAGACAGGACTGAGCCTCCCAGGGAGGGTGATTTAGTATTGTTAAAAGAGGCAAATTTGCCCTCATTGCTTTGGCGACGAGCTCGCATATTACGTTTGATTCTTGGCGGAGATGGCACTCCGCGTGTGGCTGAGGTGTTGGTCGACGGTTCGATTTTAAGGAGAGGTGTGACCTCTCTCGCCCGCCTTCCCGTAGAGTAAGCTAGCGGTCTGCTTCTCAGACCGGGACGGGGGGATGTTTGTAATATATTGGGTAAAACTAAACGCAGGCGTTTCGCATTGCTGCCGCCAGAGGGCGTTCGGGGTTTTCACACTGCTCGGGCGAATGGCGTCGCCATTGCATTGTCCCGGGCGATATCGGTTTGATTTTAATACGCGGAGCGGTCTCGCGTCTTTTGCTTGTTGTTTAGTTTGAGTGATAATTGTGAATTTCCTGTTTGTTAAATAACTATTGAATTTGTGTTTGTGAAAAACTCTGTTATTGTGACTTTTTCTTGTGAGAGGTGAAACGTGGCTGGCTGTTCACATCTGGTTGTTCCCGAGTGAAACTACGGGAAGAAATCTATTTAGTTGGTCTGGGGAATTGAGATCTCAAGGGTTAGGTAGGGTGATTAGGAATTCCCCCTTCCCGAAGACCCTCAAGTTTGGATCCGAAGAGAAAGAAGATTTAATTTGGTAAGTTTTCAATTGTAATTAATTTATAGGTTAGGTTATTATAGGGCCCTGTAGCTCCCTTCATAAGCTACGGTGGTAGCAGACTGCGTTAAGTTAATTAGGTTTTAGTCGGGCAAACGTGGTGCCGCGTGGAGATTTTTTCCCGGTACTTATTTTTGCCGGTGGTTTTTTCCCGGTGAAGTTCCGGTACAGAATTCTTCCCGCCGCTTCGTTTGTCCGGATTCGCTCTGCGCACATTTTCTGGCAGCAGAGCGTAGTTGCTCTGCACATTATTCATCAAAGTATTTTTAAGATATGTTTTAAATTTTTTCATCGGTAAATTTATAGCCTCGTCAGGGAGCTTGTTGAACATTTTTACACTTTGACCCACGAAAGACCGCCGAACCTTTTTAAGCCTAAAGCAGGGCGTATAAAGTTTATTCTTATTGCGGGTGTTTGTTTATACTATGTACATCGCAATTTTTTTTAAAGAGGTTTAAATTGGATTTAACAAAAATAAGTACATTGAAGATGTATTGACATGCAACAGTAAGAATTTTTATTGATTTAAAGAGCTCTCGTAGAGAATCGCGTCGTTTTAGCCCGTACATAAAACGAATTGCTCTTTTCTGTAATACAAATATTTTCCCTATCTCGGCTGCATTTCCCCATATCAATAATCCGTATGACATTATGCTATGAAAGTAGCTGAAATACACGAGTCATCATAAATTAGGCATATACATTATAAAAAGGAGGAAGAAGAAACGAACAATATAAAAAATAAAATTAAGATTACAAAATGAACAAGGTTATGAAAGTAATTAAAATACAGATATACAGATTGAAGTATGACAATAGCACCAATAGAAAACAAACGGGCCACACACCGCACACCACCACAACAGATCCCATCATCATCATCAGCCCTCCATGACCCACTGCTGGGTATAAGCCTCCTTTTGTCTATGCTAACAGATCCCATACCATCAGACAACTAAGAAGATTTTTGTTATATAAATTGTTGTTTATATAAATGATTTTAAATGATTTTTGAATGTAGATTTAGTGGATATCTCGAGGCCAATTTCTGAGAAATAGAGCGAAACTTTCGAGATATTTATTAAAGCAGAATATTATTACCGAACTAATGATTAAATATATCGGCGCACAAAACCTGGTCAATCGCTAGGCACAATATCCTTGTGATGTGACTACAAAGATAGAAGTTAGACGTCATTTTGCAAAGCAATAAGCTGTTCTTTCAATTTTGCTTCATAGTTTGATGGATTTCCTAAGAGCAACATTTAGATTACCTATCATTTTGTGGCCCCGCTGCCGTGGCAAGCTTTTGCTATATAATGTATGTCAGATTTTACACGATGTAAGGTCAGTGAGTGAGCAGTGCCTTAACTCATAGCAAACCAGTGACGGCTGGAGGTGAGTGACGGCTGCCGCGGCGCGACCTGCGACTGTGATTACACTGGCCGGCCCGGGGAACCGCGGCTCACATGACCCTCTTACCCATATTATAAACGTGAAAGTTTATGACAATGGATGGTTGGATTTTTGGTACTCTTTCACGCAAATTCTGCTGGATGGATTTCGATGCAATTTTAGTACACAGGTAATGTATCCTGAAATAACAAATAGGGAAGTTTTTATGCTGAAATTTCCACGAGAGCGGAGCTCCAGGACGAAGTAAGTAATATACATTTTAAATTAAATGGCTGTGTGTTTACAAAAACCAAGCAATCATGTAGGTAACATATCTTTCAGAGTTCAAGAGATAAAACAAAATATCCCAGAGGATCAATAGTAGAAGCTGTAGTACAGTGTCCTGGAGACTGGGCGGGAATGTTTCAAAAACATATGAGTAAACTATGGTTATATTTCTCACTGGTTTCTCACATAAATAGTTTGATTAATATACCTAAAAAACAGATTCATGATCTATAAGCTCTTGTATTAAAAAAAAAAAACCATTTTCTGAGATTTGATATAAAAAAATATATTTTCAAAACATATTGTTTGGCCATTCGGCCCTTGCCTCCTCATCCCCAGTGTACTGTAGTAACGAGATTGTGCATTACGCGCCCCTGTAAACACGCCTCTGGTATATAACAGCCTTTCTTCCCCACGTGGAACTATTCTCCCGCTGGCAGTTCGAACATATAGTAGTGCAAAATGGGGCTAATTTTAAATGCTAATGGGCCACGTGTCAAGAATCGTTTTTATCTTTGAACATTTCTTGTTTATAAAGTTCTTAAAATCAAGGTAGATTTAAAACATTAAACACAAAATGCTACCTCCTCCAGTAAAATAAATTTAACCAAGATTTAGAAGAAGAAGAGATTAGAAGCAATAATCGCCAGAAAAGTGACAAGACAGTAAAAAATAAAAAATCTCAATCTTAAATTTAGATAATTAAATATTCGATTGCTTTCAAAACAGTTAATGGTTTTGTAAATGTAATTTCAAACTTAGAAATAAATCTTTTGAAAAATAAACGTGACGTTTTATCGATAGGTACAAAAAAAGAAACTGCTATCTTTTCGTAACCCACTCTTACAATCTGAAGTGTGTTTCATAACGTAAACATTCTCAGATCGTGATTCAATATTTTTCAGTTTCCAATCCTATTTATATCGACGATGTAACCTATTTCCGAATATTTATGATATTACCGACGGGATATAATTGTAACAGATCACTCTTGGACTGCGTTTGATGTAGAGAGAAGCAAAACATCGTCTACATACATGTCGCGGATGAAAAGTGTGGAACCGGCAGAAGATGTAGGTAATGGCAATGGACTGTTAGGAAAATATCTTCCGTACAAAACGCCAGATTAGTTTCGTAATTCATAAAATAAATTTTGGCCAATTCTTTTACGGTTTTTCAGAAATTAAAAAATAACTATGTACCTACCTAATTCATTGAGAGAAATTAAAGTAAAGATATTCAATAAACATTACAACATAATAAACAAGACTTTAAATAAACAATTGAAAAGGAAACATAAACTTTTAAATTGGTTATATTAGTAGATTTGATATCTATAAATAGTAAACCAAACACTTTTGCGCAGCGATTATCGAATGATACAACGATTGACCCTGAAACAGTGAAAGTATAAATAGAAACCGCATAGTAGGTACTTTACTGTAAAAAAAATTGTCTGAAGTCGAAGAGTACTTAGGTACTGTACTACTTACCACTCAAATGCTTTGAGCACTTGAGTAGTAAGTAGTACAGGAAATTTAATGCAAAATAATTTGCTGCTTTATAATTAACCAGTTTCTTAGTGTAATGTAATAAAACCTATATCACCATGACCTCAATGTATCTCATTCGCAATACTATGGAACCTATTCAATATTAAAATATAAAGGTATTTATAGAATATTGCGCGCTTTTGTATACTCGTTACAATAAATACGTTCGCTGGAATGTTAGTTTAAATAAACCAATAATTTCATAGAACATGAATATCACTATAATTTCAGTCGTTATGACTGTTGCTTTGTTCGGATTACTTCAAATTGAGCACAAAGCAAGCCTTTGTTCTGGACTTATTTGTTATTTGAAAACGTCACTAAGATAATTTTATGACCTGATTAAAATAGTGCAAATGGTTGCAAAGGCTGAGTATCGTTATATGATTATTGTTCGGAAGTATCTTCCGGATCCTTTTGGGAAGATATTCTTGGAATAAAAGTTCAAAGATCAACAGTCACTTGGAATTGATTGGAAAAGTTAATTAATAGGCATATAATTAAAAATCGGATGAATTTCGGAAACGAAATTAAGATACATTAGTTGAAGGTATTTTATTACGTAATACAAAAAGGTTCTTAGTTTCTTATATCACTATTCTTAAAAATGTACAAGAGTAGACAGAGCCCTTAGTTCCTCATTGGAGCTGATTTCTGAATAAGTTCTAATCGTTAATATTAGTTTTAATGGAAAGAAAACATATTTTTATCGGTAACACTAATTGCAAACAGAACTTTTAGTCGTATGCCTCGCAAGCTTAGTAGTATATAATACAATTTCACCGACATACCTTTAATATGACTTCTTCAAAAATAGGTACATCAACAAGCTAATTATTAAAAATAAAAAACACGACTGACGAGTTTTTACTTAAAAAGTACATACAAACATATAAGTTATATACATTTTTGAAATTGCCTTCTAAAGCCCTTCAATTTGATACCCCACTCGATAAGATTGATTAAATTTTATTTTTTTGGTCTGCTATTTATCGCATATATAATCCGCCATTTTGTTTTCATGGTGACGTCATATAGCCTATGTCACTTGGAGGAATGCAAGGTATCTAAAAATACCTCTCACATCAAAATCGGTTAAGCCGTTCAGGACTTATGGTGGAATAAAGAAACTTACATACATACATACATACATGAACCCTGAAAACATAACACTCCTTTTTTGGTCAGTCGTGTAAAAAGTATTGTTTCTTTAAAAGATTATTACGATACTCATTTCCCGTATTTTCTTCTCCACGAACTAATAAGGCCCAATCAATTAACAACGATGTTGATTCCTGTGCTTTCTATCTGAACCACACCTAGCATGAATAATAATTATGCCAGTTCACTTAGATTCCTATTTACTATTCACTGATGTTAAATATAGGACAAGAAAAGGCTTCGAGAGAAACAAAAGAGGGTAGATTGCAAGCCGCTATTCCGTAGAATCTGTTATACAGAAATGTCGGAGGTGAGGGTGAGTGAATTGATACAAAAGACGTAGATGTGGAGCGCTCACCTTCGTGTTTATTATTGTTTATGTATAATGTATATGAAACAAGCCATCAGATCCTGGGTTTTAGTTTTCCATGCCTGCCACGGGTGCCTACAACTGAATTCGGTCAGTCTGTCTGTCAGCTGGTTTTAGTATTTTGACGCGTTTTATTATTATTTTTATGTTATCACGTTATGTTTTTTTTAGCTCCAATGTAATTATGCACTTGATTCCATTTCACAAACATGTTTTTTTATTATTCAAGATGGGTTTGCTCTTGACCACAATCTTGCCCGAGGACAGATGAGGTCTACAATGTAGCGAGCCTATTCACTCTGGTTTTATTCACCTCATTATTATACAGTATTCACCTCAGACGCAGGCAGGGAGTTCCATTGCTTCGATGTGCGCATTATAATTATGACGAAAAGCGCTTGGTGCGTGCGGGGGAATATTAACCAAAAAGGGATGATAGCCCGCAGTGCGTGTACCAGAAAATAAAAATAAAAATTCCAGATAATATTAATATAAATTTATAAGTCGGAACACATACGAGTACATAGTGAGGTCCAATAACTTTATTTTAGGCTACAAGACTAAGCTTTTACCTGGTGCCCTAAAACACAGCCTCTAATCTAACTACACGGGATCGTACTTCATACTACACGTCGAAGCTCACAAAACTCAATTCCACCTGCCTGTCCTGTAATCCACAAAGCCTAATTGCATCTCCCTCGCCCATTGTTGTCTGCAGGGTCGAGCCCTGGAAACCCTAATTTGAAAACTAGACTGTTTTGAGTAGGTACCTATATTTGAAGTACACCAAAACTTTTAATTAGTCGTCTTCCTTCAAGTTTAATTAATATCAACCAGTTTCACAATAGCTTTTGCAGCTTGAATAATTGTAATAACTTCTTTATAATAGTACTCCTCATAGTTGAAGGTCTAGAAACACCAAACGGTTTTCTTGGTAATGTCACTGACTTACCACTGTTTTCTCCATTTAGCACACTAGCTGATAACTCATCAACTAACTGAAGATCTCCTCAGGATGTTTTTCTTCATTGGAAGCAAGTGGTGATCTAAAAAACTATCAGACATGAGTCAGATGCGACACAAGTAGCCGATACGAATTTAGGCCCTTTCGACTACTGGCGGACGTCTTCACCACTTCGCCATCACCGCTTCCGATCCTGATATAAAATTTGTCTCGTTCGTAGGCTTGAGAATCAATTCAGCTGTAATTTTCAAACGCGTACTTATTTCCGGCACACTGGTGAACCATAAATAATCAGATTATTTGCAATACACGAAGCAAATAAAAATGGGGACCAAAGCATAATTATCATAGAAGAAGTACACACAAAACATTGAGAATGCAATGTGTCCGTGAATGCTTCTATGATCCAATGGTCTAGGCGTTCTCTTTATTGACTCGGAGACCATGTTGGGATCAAATCCCACGGGAAAAAATGGATCTTACTTTGTTTATTTTTCTACTTTGCTATAAGAATGTTTAAAATACGGATCAATTGGACTTTACACTGTTATGCTTACTATGCTTACCATGCACCTACAATATGCGGTGCTAAGTTCTGTTCTAAATTGGGAAGAAAAATTACAAATAGTCCAAAGAGTCTATGAAAAACAAACGACCGATTGTCAAACCCAAAACTCGGGGTGGGTTGCACCATCTTGCTTTGACAATAAAAATCAAAATTTCAGTACAGTGATGTCTTCAAATACTCAAATTACTCTCTCTTCGTTATGTCGCAGTTCCTCGTGATATGGGCTCGTTACCAATTTTCATTAATACCTAGGTTAATTCCCCAGTGACAATAACGTGACATATATAGTGCTATCTGTTGAATTATGGTGTTATATTTTGGGCCAAGAAGAAAAGATAGAAATATGTATTGAAATAAGTAGCACTTTGTACTAGTTTTTCTTTTAAGATTTTCTTATATTTTAAGGAATTTGTAAGGAAAACATATAGTAGTTTTAAAACCTAATTATTAAAATATGGTTTCCTTTTAAAAGTTGTTAACAGACGTTTTTAATTATGTAGGAAGAATGAAAAACTTGATTATCTGGTTAGCTAGACGGAAAACAGCACGACGACAACATAAAAGAAGTCTAATTAAAAATGCAGTCATGTAGTATGTAGTCTATATACAGTTTTCACTTTATATAATACTTCACTTTACACTGTTCTTCAAGTATTCATTCAGAGTAAGAAACAGAAGTTACAGATTAAATTTGTCTAACGTAGTTTTCATAAAAACAAGACGCTCAACAATGCTTTTTAGGGTTCCGTACCTCAAAAAGGTAAAAACGGAACCCTTATAAGATCACTTTGTTGTTCGTCTGTCTGTCTGTCCGTCTGTCTGTCAAACTTTTTTTTCTCAGGAACGCCTGAAGGTACCAAGTTAAAATTAATATCGAATACTCGCATCCCCGTGGATGCGAGTATTCGATATTAATTTTAACTGGTATGTTAATTAATTAATTTTGATTATTTTACAGTTGAAAGAGACCGTTCTCTTTCAACTGTAAAATAATCAAAATTTTAGATCAACGCGATCAGAAGATATTACCGTAAATGTTCCAAAACAATCGCATATTTTGTAATTTCAGTCGGGAATCAAAACCTATGAGGTACTTCTCGTTGAACCTAGCATTATGAAATTTGGCAAAAAGCATGGTTGTAGGAATAAATACTTACTTGTAGGGAATAAATCTGAAAATTGTTAATATGTAGTTAGAAGTTTAAAATAGCCTGTCGCACTACTTTTCCTTATTGTTTATATCAGTTATGAAGTCAACCTCAAGTGTATTCTAATTACATCATAATCCTCATCACCGAAACCCGCATCGAGCTTAAAAAAGTCATCATTGGGCGCACCATACCGCATTCAATACGCTCTTTTCAGGCTACGAATGTAAAACTGTAGTTAGCTCGCTCTGATTTTAGGGAAAATTGTATTGCTGTCTCTGTCTGGCCGTGACGCGGGAAAATCGAGTCCCAATGCAGACAGACCTGTAGATTCGCGCGCGCGGGGAACACGTTGGCGGGATTCGCAGATTCCGCAACTTTCTTTCTGTCGTAGAACGTAGACTAGTCTCTTCTTGCTTATTCGATGTTTGTGCTGTGTTTTAGAGTTAAGTGTGTAAATACAATCATGTGAGACATTAAAGTGAGGTAAGTATTATTTAAGTTTTGTGCCTGTTTTAGAACTAAGTTGGTAACATTTTCTTACAATCGTGTTGTAAAAAATTAATTTCGAATGTAAAATACTCGTATAACAAAAAACTAACCTAAAAACGTTCAAGAGAATGTTTATACATACATACTATAAAACAAAGTTCTGGTCCCTTTCTGTCTGTCTAAGCGCAATGAACTCAAAAACAACTGAACAGATTTCCATGTGGGTTTTTCATAAGGACGGTAGACGCATATTTCAAGTGAGCCAAGTCGCGCGTATTATGGAAAAATAACATTGTTACCCGCGACCAAGAAAGAATAAAAATTCGTTTTTCACAATTGGTTGTGAACCCCAGTTGTCATTACAGCCGAAAAGGACTTCGCTAGCAATTTCGAGATGAAACTTGATATTCAGTTTAGTACATAAATAAAAGTTAAAACAAACATAATATTTAGGTTATATTTTGGATATGTATTTATGTTGATTTATTAAAGTTACTGTAAGTATTTAATTTCGCAATATAACTGCCAAAAGCACATCGAATTTTGTTTAGTAGTTTTGTGTAAAATGCATACAAACATTCAGATAGAACGACAGAAGACAAAATAGAAAATACTCATTTTTGTCTTTTATCGGCTCTGTTTGTCTGTTGTGGGTGGTCAATAGAAGCGGGCAGGACTCCTCATCTATACATATAATAAAACAGTAAAAATATTTTGTCTGTACATTTAGTATTTTTGACTGAAATGGATAAAGGGACATCTAAAGAGAATAATAGAAAGCAAAAATATTTTTTTGGAATTTCTTGTCTGTCTGTCTGTATGTATGTATGTACGCGTTTCACGCAAAAACTACTGGATGGATTTGAATGAAACTTTTTTTGTTGTATAGCTATTAAGCCTAGGCAACATATAGGCTATAATTGATTTTGAAAACTGGAACACGTGATGAAGAACCATAACAGAACAGCTAAACTATAAGAGATATGGAAATGGTACCTTAGCAAAAGTTTATCAATCTGACGAGCATTTTCTGTTGACGTTTATAAATCGAAGATCAGGATCATCTGATGAAGAACTCCAAGAGACCAGCTACACTATTACATATATGGAAATGGCGTCTTAGCAAAAGTTGTTCAACCTGATGAGCTGACGATAAATATTGAAGATCTGGAACATCTGTTCCCGTTCATCAACATATATTCCCACGGAACACGGGATAACCAAATGGCTGAAATTTTGAATACTGGAGTTTAGGTTACTACATTAGAATTTTCATCTAAGCGAAACTCACGCGGGCGAAGCCGCTAGTTTAATTATAAAGCAGTAGTATATGAGAGCTAGTAGAGCCACAGGGCTTTGCTCCTATGGGAAGTTCATTAAATAAAGAAAAATCGTTCCTTTATTTAAAAAAAAGTTTGAGGTTTTAGAGCGCCTTCCTTGCGAACATGGTAATCGTACAAATTTTTTTAAATCGGACTGGTAGATACAATAGTACACTTAAACAATTACAGTAGAAACACTTGTAACTAAGTACCTATAGATGTAGGTCTGTGCATAATTTTTAGTTCGAGAAAATACCATATAAACGAGTCATACTTTTTTATATATTTTTTTCTTCAATAAAGTAACGAAGATGAATTGGCGATAAAACACGCAAAACAAACAGACACATCCATGCCACAGCACGTTATAAAATTATTAAATTATTGTGCAATTCGAAGAAAATCTTATAATTTATTAGTATGGTGGGTGGCTGAAGAGATATCTAAGTATACTAATATTATAAAACTGAAAATTTTTGTTTATTTGTTTATACGCACCAATCTCTAAGAACCATCAGTCGGTTTGCAAAAAATATGTTTATATTATGATACATTGATTTGTATACACGGCTAAAATTTTATGATTTGTTTCTTTAAAAAATAGCCGACACTAAAATAATATCAGAATGACAAACAAAGGATATTCAAGTTATTTTAATTAAATTATTTAAGAATATAATCAGATTTTAAAATGACCTCCGCTACTGCGCCTTCGTTGTGTCCCTATAGACACCGGATTTCGTAGACCTTGACATTTCGTAGCACGTGTCGTAGCGCGTAGCAGCGGCGTAGCAGCGTAGCACGTAGGCGCACTAGCTACAAAATATGTAATTTCCTTTAAACAAAATAAACGCAAAATGATTGATGGCGAAATTAGACCTAAGTCTTAGAAGCAAAGTAGTTGTTTGAATATTTATTCAAATATTTTCATACACAGTTTATATAATGTACATGCTACGCCCCAGAGCTTCGCTCCCGTAGTAATTTCGGGATAAAAAGTACCATATGTATTATTTCCAGTAATTTCCACCTGTGTACCAAAATTCATCGAAATCAAACATTAGCATTTACATTAGCGCTTGTCGCATAGGATTTGGTCACATCGTGCTACAAGTAGTATCCTACCCCGGACTTCAAACTTTCTCCAGAGTGTTGACAAACTGAAAGATTTACTTATCTTTTCAGACTAGGGCATAGGAAAGCAGGGGAAATAAGTAGTCATTCATAATAATTCATCGTTTCTTATAATACGGACGATTGCGAGCGCTCATTAGTAAACATTTCTGAAGAAGTTCCGTGTAAACAAACCATTAAACATTCCATTAGAGACCTGCACATTAAATGTTACCTGTTTAGTTTACTAGTGTGTTTACGACAACTGCCGCTAGATGGCGGTGTCAAGACATGTCAGATCTTCAAATCATTACAATCACAGTTATAACTAATATTATAAATGCGAAGGTAAGTTTGTTTGTTTATTTGTTTGTTAACTCTTGACGCTTTATCTACTGAACCAATATTCCTGATATTTCCAATACGAGATTTAGACTTCGATTTAGAAGTACGGAGAAGCCTTTGTCCTTCTCCGTACTTCTAAGTACCTTTCATCCCGGGAAAAGAACTTGTCCCATGGGAAATTCACGCGGGAGAAGCCGCGTGAAAAAGCTAGTTATATTATTAAGAGGAAGTGTGTGTAAGTTTGTGTGTTTGTTTGTAGCATTTAATGTTCGAAACTACTGAACTGATTTAAAAAAATATTTCACTGATAGAAGCTACGTTATACCTGTGTGACATAGGCTATAATTTATGTACGTACCTACCGAGCGAAGCCGGGGCGGGGCGATAGTTATATCATCTTAACGTTGTGGCTAACGATATTGACATATTCAAAACTGTACCCTGAGTACGTGTATCTTTAATGATAATATGTTATAGGTTGTAAGGTTGTTTTGTAAGCTACACTATCGAATTGGGTTAGCCTGTAATGTTTGCTGTAAGATGTAACGATATGATATGATGATGTCAGATACTCCTAGGCGACTACCACACTAGGATACTACTAGGACACTCTATCAGTAATAGCTTTTGTATCTCTATTTACTGCAAATAAATGATTTGATTGGTTGATTTTACCAGTGTTATCTAACATACTTTAAGAAGAACTTAATTACGTCCGACATACTGCCTGTGTAGAAAAAGTGCTTTGTTACCTGGTCGGGTGGGCGCCGGCGGGCGGTTCCCGACGTGTATTAATATCCTCCCTTGGGGGGTCAATTAGCTGGGTAAGTGAATCTCGTCGATCGTTACTCGTATTCATGGCTTCGGAGACGAGCTTAGCTCAAACACCTGGCTTTCTAGATTTCAAAGTATTGTACAGAAAAATCGTTTCTGTAAAAACGGAACTCTTATAAGATCACTTTGTTGTCCGTCTGTTTGTCAAACTTTTTTTCTCAGGAACGCCTGAAGGTATCAAACTCGAATCCACGGTCTCTTTCAGTAGAAAAATAATCAAAATTTTACGTCAACGCGATTAAGAGATATTACCGTAAATGTGGCGAACTTTTGCATATTTTGCGATTTTAGGCAGTAATCAAAACCTATGGGGATCAGGTTGAACGACTTTTATTAAGGCACCATTTCCATATTTCTTATAGTTTAGCTGTTCTGTTATAGTTCTTCATCAGGTGTTCCAGTTTTCAAAATCAATTATAGCCTATATGTTGACCAGACTTAATAGCTATACAACAAAAAAAGTTTCATTCAAATCCGTCCAGTAGTTTTTGCGTGAAACGCGTACATACATACATACAGACAGACAGACAGACAGACAGACAGACAGACAGACAGACAGACAGACAGACAGACAGACAGACAGACAAGTAAATTCCAAAAAAAAATTTCTGCTTTCTATTGTTCTTTTTAAGTGTCCCTCTATCTATTTTAGTCAAAAATACTAAATGTACAGATAAAATATTTTTACTGTTTTATTATATGTAGTTATGTATAGATAAAGTGCTTACAAAAAAATTATAATATGTAAACTATTTGCAATGTTTGCAATCGAACACGCAAATACAATCGGAGTGCGAACCCGCGGCCGTAAGTTGGTTTTATCTTTTTTTTTTTTATTGAGTGACTTCCAACGGCCCCGGCGGGACGGCCCCGGTGACGGGGCCGTTGGAAAAAAAATTTCCAACGTCCCCGGCGGGCCCGGATTTTGCGTTGACGGGGCCGTTGGAAAAAAAAATTTGCCAACGGCCCCGGCGTGTTTTTTAAATGGGACGGATAGCATAAAAAATTAATAGCATACGCTCCGGTAGTGTTTAAAGGGGGGGAACTTGTGTATTATTTTGTAGACCTTAAATATGAAAAAAATTAAAAAAAGAGTTTGTATGTAACAATCACTTTTTATTGTTGAAAAAAAATAAATATCAACTAGGTATCAACAATCATATATATAATAAAATACATGATGTTTGTATTATATTATGTAAAAATTAAAAAAAGAGTTTGTATGTAACAATCATTTAATAATACGTTAGTTAGTTATAAATACTGTTTACGGAGTAAAAATACAACAGAGACAGTAAGATATTTGGTAGTTGACAGTTTGTTATCTTAATACTTGTACTATTATTTATTCTGTGTCATAATATAATACAAACATCATGTATTTTATTATATACTAGCTTTCGCCCGCGGCTTCGCCCGCGTGAATTTCCCACGGGAACATTGCTTTTTCCCGGGATGAAAGGTACCCTATGTCCTTCTCCGTACTTCTAACTATGTGTATGCAAAATTTCACGAAGATTGGTTCAGTACATGAAGCGTGAAGAGGTAACAAACAAACAAACATACAAACAAACCAACAAACAAACAAACAAACAAACTCACTTTCACTTTTATAATATTAGTTAGGATATGATTGTTGATACCTAGAAACTCTTTTTTAAATTTCATTTCATATTTAAGGTCTACAAAATAATACACAATTTCCCCCCCTTTAAACACTACCGGAGCGTATGCTATTAATTTTTTATGCTATCCGTCCCATTTAAAAAACACGCCGGGGCCGTTGGCAAAAATTTTTTTCCAACGACCCCGTTAACGCAAAATCCGGGCCCGCCGGGGCCGTTGGAATTTTTTTTTCCAACGGCCCCGTCACCGGGGCCGTCCCGCCGGGGCCGTTGGAAGTCACTCCTAAATCGAGTTAGCCAATAGGTCCCACTCCTCCTTATATCTCCAACTACCTCATGTTTTATTATAATGATGCAAAATTTTGACAAATAAACATTTTTAGGAATAAATTTTCGATTTCGTTTACTATTGAAATGCAAAAAAGATGTCTAACTGGAGCGTCTGAAACACACATGATTTGGACCAAAGTGGGGCACCCGAGAATCACGTAAATCTCTCGACAGCCAAGCAAATAAGACCAAAGCAAAATAAAAGACGCCGTGTGATGCTGCTGTGTAGCTCATAATGATATCCCGTGGTCCTACAAGTACATGAAGTAGGACCACAGGCACATGGTGGTACCCATGGTCCGGTAAAATCGGTAGAACCACGGGTATAACATGGATTTAGTCTATGTTGCACTTGTTTTTGACGTGGGGATGGCAGTGAAATCGACTTGAATGCCGTGACGGAAAATGGAATGATGTGACGTGCCACTATGCTCATTGGTTTTACATCATTATGTCAATATGGTAGTATAAAGAAACTCACATACATAAACACGTCCATTAAATATTATATCTCCTTTATTAGGAAATCGTGTGGAAATTGTATGACATCTATAATAATTGTCTCGGCGTCTGTATCTTTTTGTTATAGTTTACGAGATTCGCCGCTGATCTGTTTACTACCAGCCAGAAATGAATTAAACTTCCCGCCGCGCTATAAATCTTTGGTAATTGACAGCAGACGATATGCCGCCATTTTGTTTTTTATTATAAATTGTTTTCGTAAATCTGACCACTGTTGATGACGGCACATCCATCAAACACGTTTTTTTTGAAATATTGAAGTAGAGTAAGGAACACTTTGAATAAATAAAGTAATACCTATAACATACAGACTGAAAATTTATAAGTTAGCGTGGAACAACCCTAGTTTAATTTGTGCTTTGACTGGGCTTATTTCAGGACAGAAGCCGAATTATAACTAGTAAATAGTTTATATATAGAATTTGCTTCTGTTATTTTATATCCTTATGTCTTCATTATTTTTTTCAAAGAAATTCTTTATAATAGTTATTACATGTTGACACTAATATTGACAAGAAACTACCAAGTACCTATATCCCATAAAAAATATATTTTTAGGTAGGTATCTTTTGTGTCATCGAGGACCCTTTTAAATTAACGACATTCCTTTGTTTCAGGTTAATTAAAAGGCCCGGAAAGTGGCATATAGTGTAGTGGCGCTAGTGGCTAGACCCGCGACAGTAGGTTCTAAAGCAAGTGTTAGTTTTAAATAAAGTTAGTTTGTAAATGTGCCAAAAGTGTGTATTTAAATAAGTGTTTTGAATGTTAGCTAATAATAAATTAATAATTTGAAAATGATAGTGAGAAGCAAGCTGAAAACTTTGAAAAAGTGGAAATTCAAATTCAATTAACGGTCCAAGGCACGAATTTAGTAGATTTTGTAAAACTTGTAGCTCGAACCTACCCTGGAGTTGACATCTTTAAATCATAAAAAATAGTGTCAATAACTTTTAGACTTAAAAATACATTTAAACAAAATAAAAATATGTATTTAGTTAATATTTAAATTTTAATTTGCATACTACAAGTGGCGCCATCTACACGTAAAAAGTGTCAGTGAGTTTCCTTGACGCGCCATCTATAACAAGATGGCGTCACCATCAGGCTCCCCGCACCCCAAGCCGCCGTCTCCCCCGCCAGGGCACGCTCCTTCGAAGATGGAGAGAAGGATGTCTCACTTCAAGGAGTACAAATTCTTCAGATCCTTCAGCGCGAAAGTGGAGAACTGGCCTATGCGGAAGGCTGAGCAGTTGTGGAGAAAGATGAGGGAGAGGAAAATTGCAGGTATGTGTCTTTATTAAAATTTATAAGTACACCATAAATGTAGGAAGCGCGCGCCTGCCCTTCCTACTTCTATGAAGTACACCAATTTTATAATTTTTTAAATTATTAAAAAAAAAAAAAAAACTTTGAATTGAATACCTCTTTTCCCAGGTTTTGCCACAGATCCCGGTACGTAACGTTTTCGTGGTTACACATTCAGTCAGCCCCTTTCTAACCGCACTTAAGGCAAATAAAAAATATGCTTTAGGTCAAGTTATGTCCCGGGCATTGTCTTTTTGGATTCCATATGGGAAAATAATAGACAAAAGTAAATGTACAAGAATAAAAGGCAAATTAAAAATTTATGCGCCCAACGTGGGGCTCGAACCCACGACCCTGAGATTAAGAGTCTCATGCTCTACCGACTGAGCTAGCCGGGCTGTGGGCAGTTGCTCGAAATTATGTCATATAACCTGTAGATAACTTCTAATACTGTAGTTCTATAAATGAGCAAGATTCATTTTGGGTTACTGAGCCCGGCTAGTAAATAAGTTCTATAATTAAGTAGGTCAAAATTCGTCTACATACTAGCATGGCAAAAAAATTAAAGGTATCACCGAAGGTCGCCGCGTGAAGTCCTGTTATTAATCTATCTATGGGTATCATTTGGTCACTACTATGGAATATCTAATATGGAACTGGAAATCAATCGACAACCTTATATTTATCAATTTTGTGAAGAGCTCTTCCCACGTTCTAGCTCGTAAAAGCTTGCATTAATTCATTTAGTAGGATTGTCTTCTTTGACACGGTTCTCTAATAGGTATTCAATTTAGGTACCTACTCGGAAGTATTACATCTCTTTACCGATAGCATAAATCACTTTTATTGGTAAATTCCAATTGTCTTGGAAGATGTTTGTATAAACTAGTACATGTGTACATTAAGATTATTTAAATAGGTACCTACTAGCTTTTTCTATTTTATTAGTAATGAATGGACAAAGTTATGGGCTGTCCACTAAGATCAACGACATGAAAAACAAAACAAGGCATGGATCATACTGATATGGGCAAGACGTAAACCTAAAGTAAACAGTATAAGTCACTAGGTTCCCGGGAGTACACAACTGTATCTACAGTCATCGACTGTGTCGTAAAGTGGGCCATTACTACAGAATAACTGACGAACCCTATTGGCCATAAACTATCAAGTGTGTCACTTGTGGCTTCTAATTGATCTGAACCTCAGATCACAACAAACAAGGATCTGAACATTTGAATATACTTATTCTTATTCCAAGCACAACAACCTAATGGCCAATGTTTTGGGCTCAGGTGAAGTCGAAACGTTAAGTCGAAGAATCATGGAAAAATAATAACAAATCATGTTATAAAATATAATATCGTTGAGTTAGTATCCCATAACAAAGTCTCGAACTTACTTTGGGGCAACCTCAATCTGTGTGATTTGTCCGTATATATATATTGAAGTATACAATGACGCCTGATTATTTATTTATTTATTTAATACAATATAAAAGTACATCAATTTTGCTTTATGGACGATGCCACATAATCTCTTACGAGATTTTCCGGGCCTCGGAGGTTGTCATCAAAACACATCAAAATAAATAATCTAATATAAATTACATATAAATTATCGCCAGGATATGTAGAAGCACAGATTATACACCCTTGGTAGAAGTTTTTTTTTTGCTATGAATATTACAGATGACTGGCACCACACTCATCGCTTCGGTTAAAACACGACTTTAAACACTATCATATCTACCACGTAAAGGATCGAATAGATAAAATTTATAGAAGTTGTAGGAAACTCTTCCATTTACAGTCCAAGTTGAGATGATGGTCCATAAAGTCAGTAATGTCAGCAAACATTAAATGGTTCCATTTCGTCCCTAGCAGATAAAGTTGATTGTTATTGTTACGATCTCCACTTGACAGCTGGACAGTAAAAGAAATTGTTATAGGTACGTCAAGATTTATAGGTTCACTAGCTTTCGCAATTTGAGTTTTCGTTATAATGGCTTTGGAACTTTATTTTGTTTTAAAACTATTTCCTTTTCTATAATCATGACATTTTTATTTGCCTCTTGTTTGTCCGATCATCTAAGAATCTTTATACCGTGTCTTAGTTTTTTGTGGCATGTTATTCAGTTCGGGTCTATGAACTAAAGATTTATTGATGTTTTTCAACTAAACCAGTATATATCCATTAGCGCCACTCTTAAAATTATATTCTAGAACGAGTGTTAAAAATAAAATAAACATGCACTGAACGAAATATGATATAACTCTTTTTACGTTTACAAACTCTACTGCTGCTGTATGGTTGCAATAAATGAATACCTAGGTACTTCAGTAATATGGCCCTGACTTTGTCCTTTGGGTCACGTATCAGTAAGATCAACAAGCCGTCTCCTGGAGCTCGTAAAACCGCCATCAAATGGGCAAACATCGTTCCCGCGATATTCGTAAATTTTCCGTGAAGTCCGTCGGAAAAGAGGAAGTTTTGGTAATTTATTGGTAAATAATACTAGGGGTTTTTCTACCTGTACTGATGAGACCATTAAATTTTAGATCTTTTTAATTAATTGCCGCAGTTTCCCAACTCATTACTTAACTGTAGGAAAATCATTAAATTGAACGATTTTTTTTATCTCTTCGTGTTTTTAGAATAATTATTAGGTAATACCCTAAGTATTAGTTTAGCGGCCTGTGGTGTGGCCCTAGAATAGCATCAACCCATCTCTTCCCGTGGGTGTCGTAAGAGGCGACTAAGGGATTTAAAACACCGGAGGATGGGCAGCAGCATCTTTCCGCGTACTATGCCATCACACTGCGATCGCCAACCCGCCTGCCAAGCGTGGCGATTACGGCAAAACCCTCCATGGATGAAATCCTTGGGGGAGGCCTTTGCCCAACAGTGGACGTCTTTCGGCTGAGAGAAGAAGGGTATTAGTTACTATAATTTCTTCAAACTACTAAGTACATACACCTACTATTATTTTAAAACCACAAAAAGGGCATTGTCATCATATTTGCCTTGTATTTGTAGTGAATAAAAAAATATACTCGGTATTGCAGGAACTAAGTAAAAAGGCACTTTCCTATGTCCTTCCCTTTTCAGGGCACCGCACCGGGCCAAGTAAACAGAATTAAACATAAATAGCTCGTATTTTCCTGATGAGATTGCCTCTCATGTTTGCTCCTGCAAGGACTTGAAGTTTAGTCTGTTTCTTGAGGGCCAAGAACGAGAGTATTGTCAATACTATACGACCCTTTGATGGATTGGAAGGAGATCCTTCAGGTGTTTATACACGTAGATCTGAACATTTGTATTCTTAAAATAGATCTATACTCAAGATACTGATCTTGAATTAAATATAGATCTATTTACATTCAGAGCGAATCGGCGTTCTTCTTCTTCGTTGTGTCGACCTGACTAATTGTTATAATATTATAATTATACTAAATTATATTTGACCAAAATTAAGCCATGGGGCAGCGTCGTCGGCTTTTAACAGACATGTGAATGATAAAATATAATTGCTAATTTTCTTCATAAGCATAGTTAGTATGAAATAAAATATAAGCTCGGTCTTTTAATATTAATAATCAAAGAGCTCGGTATACCTACATTCTATTAAATTTTTTCCATCCATTTGATACGCGTACGCGGAATCACTTACAAATTAATGAAAGCAAACACGCGCTAGCGCATTAATACTTTGCTCAGAATTTATTGTACGGCGCAATTGTTAAATGTGAAAAACTAGAAATCCAAGTAAGCTTACTTGACAAGGCTTTTACAAGCATTGTTGTGTCCGTATAGTTCTATTGTGTATTAACTAGTAGGCCTAAATGGAGAAAAATATCCGTAAATTTCTACTAGACGTTTATTGATGGTCTAATATATATAAGGTACACTAGGTACGTTATATTCACTAACGAAATTAAAAGATTATGACATTACACCAACATTCATACAAGACAAGTTCGAAAATTATTTTACCTGTATCGAGCTGGTCCATACAGCTGTTACTTAACTATTACCTAATTAAAATGATTTATGCTTCTGTTTAGCATTTGAGAAAAAGCAACTGTCGTTACTGGTCGTTATCATATTAATTCTATATTTTCCATTCCACCAAGTAATAGTTCTTCATAAAGAGTCCAATCAACAGCGCACACAACAAAACAATAGGAATTTATCTAAGTACCTATGTACTCATTAGTATATACTGTCGCTATCAGCTAAGTACTAGGAACCTAGGTTAGAATACAAACTGCACTCGCTGGGTGGTAGCCAGCATGATTGATTGGCGGCAGATAACTCTAATGTGCTTGCACATCGTTAAAGAAATTTCCGTCACATGAAAATTTCTTTGAAGTTATATAGAATCCACGCATTTTTAAATTTCCAAGAAAATATTTTTACGGATAAAGCTGATTGTATCACAGATAATATAATACTGAAGTAATGTTCAAAATATCTCCCTAACTCAAATACTAACCAGAGCCATATTCTGAATAATATGCATACGTAAAGTTACGTGCTGGCGTACTATTGAACCTGTGAGTAATGTAGAGACTGACGCTACCTGAATTTAGTTTTATTATCTTAACAACTGTGCCGCTGTGTTCGGGATTCCAGTGGGTCCAGAGATATGCGTTTTCAGACAAACAAAATTATTCAACTTCTCAGCTTTATTATATTGGTATCCTAATCCTAACTAATATTATAAATCCAAAAGTGAGTTTGTTTATTTATTTATTTGTTTGTTCGTTACCTCTTCACGCTTTAAGTACTGAATCAATCTTCCTGAAATTTCGCATACACATAGTTAGAAGGACGGAGGACACAGGGTACCTCTTATCCCGGGAAAGAACATTTTATTTACGCGGGCGAAGCCGCGGGCAAAAGCTAGTAGATGATAAAGAGCATAATGTAGCCTGACGTGTCGCAAGCTTCAGAGTAAATCTCGGGTGTCGGTTCTGCTACGCTAAGTCATGATCGTCTCTCAATAGTGTTTCAATATAGTAGTGCTTTTTACGCAATTTTTATTACTCGTAATTAGGAAATCAGTACTATTAAAACATCATCGAAACACCGTTATGTTATGACTTAACGTTAGAAGAATCGTCAACCTGCAATGCTGTTCAGTCTTTAAATACATTAATATATCTCTTAGTGTTTCTGATAACAGGAAAAAGATGAACTACGCCACAGAATAAGGATTCACATAGATAGAAACATTATTTTTTTTCATGGGTGTCATGGAGTTGGATTTTTTTAATTTTTAGTATTCAACTTTAGAGCCAAATAGAAGTATTTTAAACCATAGACTTATTATATACTGGCGAACATAGACTTTATATACTACGCCAGTACAAAATAAGTCTATGTTTTAGACGACGACGTGTTATTTTGTTGCTGTCGCTGCGCCGCCTGACATAAACTGTAATGATTTAACACTCCTCAGCTCACTCACTCACGCTCAATTGAATCGAATAGTTTACTCGAAATGTCGCTTGTATGTTTTTAATGTACACTAATTTTATGTATTTGAAAAACAGTAGACAACACTTCTATTTTATTGTGGGATTTTACAAATTAATCGTTAAGTATAAACAGATCAAGCAATTTGTAAAACGGACTACTCAATTCAGTTGTTCAGTGTGCGTACGCAAGTTGATAAGGATTATGCGGCGATGCTCCCAGATCGTGACGTCTGTATGAGTAGAGGTGAAGGACCGCGGACAGTGACCATGAGCTGGTGGGATTGTGGGACATGTGACAAATATCAGCTGGCCTCTGTGGTGTGGCCACAGATAACCTTGGGGGTTATCTGTGGGTGTGGCGCAGCCGTGGTGAAGACCTTGCCTCTAAACCATGGGTCCCATGTCCGATCCCCGATCAGATCAAGATGGAAAATATTTTTTTTAAATTGACTTGGGTCTTAGATGTTTATCTATAAAATATGGCGTCTCTTAGTGCTCCTTGGGAACCTACATGTCAAATTTCAGCTCCCTACGCCCAGTAGTTTTAACTGTGCATTTTCTGTCAGTCAGTACCGGAAGATGTTTATAATATTGATTTTTTAATGTAACCAACAATCTGTCATCAAGAGGATGTGAAAGATGTTCCAAAATAAAAGACAGTCGCTCGGTTCAGGGTTCATTCCAAAAGAAGTAAAAATAATCCTTTGTCAGGATAAAAATGAAGCCATGTTCGGAAAGCCAAACAATGACGCCCAAAAAAAGGATTGCAGATTTTGGGCAGCGTGGTGACCCCAGTGGTGGGTGCAAGAGTACGCTCCTCTTTACTCCAACGCATTGTTACTTAAGATATGTTTCCTTTACATGTATTTGCAAAATAAAGTCTTTGATCATGGAGGAAATGAATACATAATACTGGTATTTCTATCAAGTAATGTTGGTACAGAACAAATGAAGAAGTTGAAATCTTTCCGAATTCTATCGCCTATGTACAGATAGACATAGACCAGTTACAGTTTTATTATATTTAGAGATATTACATACATGCATATATAGAATCACATCTTTATCCCTTACGGGTTAGATAGAGCCAAGAGTCGTGAGACTCGAAGGCTACGCTTAGCTGAATAGTGAGTAGAGATATTAAGGAAAGTAAAATTATATCTTCTATATTGAAGGTACAATAGGGAACAGAGAGTCGGGAGCACGCACGCATTGTATGTAAATGCGTGTCGTGGTCGTGTGAGGGTAGGTCGGTGCGCGTGCGTCGACCGACGAGGAAGTGTCCTGTTGAGTCGGAGGCTATTATATTAGTGGTTCCTTGACTTTTGTGATTCATCAGAATTTACGCTTACCCCCTTGGTTAAGTAACCTTGTGCAAAAGAAGCTCTACTTTGGGAGGAAGAAAGGAGGATCCAAGGATATCTTTAAGTTTTGTTATATGAAATGATAATGTGAAAAATGGCCAGCCCCTTGAGTCTAAGGGGCCCCGGGGCGTACGCACCTTCTAGCTCTCTTCTGTGGTGTCTCTCCCCAAACTATGGAGCACCTGTTGTTCTGCCCCCTGTGCCCTAACACCTGCACTTGGGATGACCTGATGGCCGCCACCGATGAGGCCGTAAAAGTGGCGGAACACTTTTCGGGTACAATTTGAATCGTTGGAATGGCATCGACAATTCGACACGCCAAGAAGAAGCAGCTCTCTAGTAGTACGCCACTGCCTGTTGCGTACCAAAACATGTACTAAAGCGATTATCTAACTAGCTTACTGGCGTCTAAGATTGAGATATATATAGATCACATGGCAAACCCAAATGCACAGGATGGACGGACGACATTCTGAATGTTACTGACACGTTGTGGAGGAGGGAGGTCAAACACATACGAAAATTGAGAGCAATAGAGCATAAGCAGATTCCGATATAAAGATAAGGAAAAGCAAATTATGTTCAATATTGTGATTAGGTTTACATTCCGTCTGGCTACGAGTATTTTATCAATATTGGCTATTAGCAGCACAGAAGTAGTAAGTTAAAGTTAGCAGTAATCCTGAAACTATGTTTATAGTTTAGTTTGATATTAGGGTTAGATATTAGTCAAAATTTATCCATTAAAAACTATTATTCCACTAGAATACATACAAAGTTGTTTAGAAAGCACATAACTGAATTTAATGAAATCAACTTTATGAGGTATTATATCGTAAGAAAAGCTGATAAGACGACCGTGATAACGTTTATCAGTGACTGTCTCCGACAGAGACTATTTGTTTTGACTTTATGATGTATTCCTCCACTCGTTACTATTAGATAAGGACGATAACATTAAAGCTTTCATCTACGCTATGAGTCCTTACGTCATCCCGGGTGACATAGGCTATGTGATGTTTAGAACTGCACTCGTGTTTTATATTTTGTAAAATTTGTTTTTTTTTCTGTGATGATTTAATACATTTTGGGAACACTTTACAAGAAAATGTTTTTGGTGGGATATTATTTTCTCAAAATTCAATTTAGTTTTGGTCATTGATTCAGATTAAAATGCCCAAAACTTTATTTCGCCTCTTTAGCATGCTTTTAAATTTTATTACTTTCAGGTTTCTTATCATAGACTAACCAATAATAAATCTGCAAACATCAAGATAGATTGTAGTTGGCAAATCGGCCACAAGCACAGCTTTAATTGTCGCCGAGACCGCGATGGATCTCCTTGGAGTCAAAGGCTAATCAAACATTAATTTCATTGCTCTCGCCCCGCTTTCTAAAACCGCAAATTCTATTAATTTCCCTATCTGACGGTACTAAATCGCCCGTCATTTGTTTTCATTAGCTGAACCTCGCGGTACCGGTCTTTTGCAAGATTTTTGCTTTTGGAAGTGTTGCGAAACAATTTGCTATCTCTACTCATTTATTTGCATTAACATACGTCGGTTTTATCAAGAAATAAATGAAAAAAATATGCTTGAAATCTTGTTTACATACTCAAGATTACATAGGTAACTGTAAATATAATAAACTCTTTATTGCAAAAGCACTAAATAATTCGCAAAATGTACGAACAAATCAACTATACTTTTAGTTTGATATCTCTAGTTTAGTTTCTTATCTATTTGCATATATTTTTAAGACTGAGCTCTCAATCTATCTACAATAGCTAAAACCATGCTAAAACAAAACTGTCACGGCGTCACATACATATTGCAGTGTTATCAGAACCTCATTGGGCATTCAGCAGGAACCGCACAACTTATTGAGAACATGTCGCAGGCAAGAGGAGAGGCATTCAGTTGAATGCCTAATATTAGATGGGACCGAAAATCTCCACATTTCTTTCTATATACTGCCGTTTTCATGTTTATATGTAAAGAAGTTAAATAAATAAATATGTGTAGAATAAATGTTTATTTTCGAACGATTAATTTTATAATTCAAAGCTACAATCATTTACTCAATGGTACAGTGGGCCATATAGAAAAGTATACCACCTTGAAACACGACCCACTTTATAAAGTGGTATATTTTTCTATGTGGCCCACTGTACATTGACAAGGAAAGTTAAATGAAAGCTAGCTAGATGAAACAAGCCAAAATGTCGTCATCATCATAAATGATCTTTAAAACACGCGTATGGCTGGATAGACGAGACGAGGATGTTCGCACTTCCAAAACAAGGCCTCTAACAAAATGTCCGACTTCATAATATGTCTGTAACATGCAGGTGAAGACAGTAGGCAGTAGGTGCTTCCGCGGCCGCATCCTACAGGTGGCAGCTCGATTTGAATATCCTACATCTATCATGACTGTTTGCTATTCCGTCACCTTAGTTTACTAGGCAGCATAAGGTTACAAGTATTCGCGTACGTTTCAAATAATAGTTTAAAAAATAAACATGACAGTATCTTTCAAAATTTTATTTGCAGCTAACAAGCGATTGAAAGTTAAATAACATGACTCTTCGAAACTGAGTACAATTTAAAACTCTGTTTTTTATTATATTAATGAACAAGCTAATTATTAAAAATAAAAAACACGACTGACGAGTTTTTACTCAAAAAGTACATTCAAACATATAAGTTGAATACATTTTCGAAATCGCCTTCTAAAGCCCTTCAATTTGATATCCCACTCGATAAGATTGATCAAATTTTATTTTTTTGGTCTGCTATTTATCGCATATATAATCCGCTGTTTTATTTTCATGGTGACGTCATATAGCCTATGTCACTCGGAGGAATGCAAGAAATCTAAAAATACCTCTCACATCAAAATCGGTTAAGCCGTTCAGGACTTATGGTGGAATAAAGAAACTTACATACATACATACATACATACATACATACATATATACATACATACTTACATATATACATGAACCCTGAAAACATAACACTCCTTTTTTGGTCAGTCGTGTAAAAAGGCTATGGCTATACTGCCTATTCTAACGGGAGCAAGGACATTGGCCACAGTCACCAATATTCAATATAAAGTATTTTATACAGTTAAAATTTAATTCGAGAATTAAAATATAAACTAAAACTAACTAAAAAATAAAACCTAATAAATTAAAACTATAAGTAGCCAAGGTGTCGACACATGTAGCGTCCCACATAAAGGATCTCCCCAGTCTCCAGGGCACAAGGGTCATTCCATCCGTTGTCCTGCCATCATCCCGAGCCAGTCCGTTTGGTTCCAAAACAGCTGGCATCTGAATAGTGACAAGAGCACGGTGCAGTATATTATTAAGGCTGGCATGACGTGCTATGCGGCCGGCACTCCTGGAACAGGAAAGCCAGTGGTGCCCAAACTGATCGACGGAGTCACCGCAAAGGCAATGATGCGGGGCATTTGTCTAAGCTCCTAAACGGAGACATGTCACCGCACGCAAAGAGTTGTCGTCCAGAACTGTGCCTAAACTAAAGGAAGGCAGAGCCCGTAACCATATAAAGTGTTTCAATATAAAGATTTCATTAGGCTATGTAACACACTTCATTATCATCGTCAGCTTTCTGCTACCCACTGCTGGGTATAAGCCTCCTTCTGTCTACGCCAAGCTTCTCTATTCTGGGCCATCGCAATCCAGTTGTTGCCAGCAATATTCCTTACATCGTCGACCAACCTAGCAGCCGGATGTCCAACGCATCGCTTTCCGTCTCTTGGATACCACTCGGTCATAGCCTTACTCCACCTTTCATCGTTCCTTCTTGCCAGGAGTTCCGCCCAGTTCCATTTTAGGGGTTCAAGTCACGACATGACAAAAGTTCACGACACGTACACTCTAGGATAGCAATCCTAGAGAGTACGTGTCGTGAACTTTCGTTCGACGGCGGATCTCCGTGTTACACACACTTACTATAATATATTTGCGTCGACAACGCCGACTAAAATAAGTAGTGTTGACATTAGACACTCAATTATTCGTCTTGCCAATCCACAGATCCGCTCCTACGAGCACTCACTCGACAGCTGTTATCAGCAGATTATCTCACAGTTAAGGCGGCGGTTCACTTCGTCCAAAAAGGCAAAAAACGCAATTTCTCTTTCGAAATGAAAGCGAATTGTAATGTGGATGAGTTAAGGTGTGATTCTGCTCACTGCTACAGGCACGAGCAATAACATAGACATTGTTATTATCTTTTCGTGTTATTTTGTTATGTCATTGTTTCTTGACGTTAAGTCAAGAGTCTTGATTTATTATTTACAGCCATTTAAAAGTTGCACTATGAGATTTGTGTATAATTTAGCAAAAGTTAGGAAGTTCATTTTAACATTTTCATTTTTGATAACGAAATTTAAGTAAAATAATATTTTACGCCAACCTTTTTTGAAGTGAAAAAAGGTAATGAGTGAAGAGAATGAGACTGAGCTGAAACGGTTGGCTATGTAACGGTCGTTCGGGTAAAATTGACACGAGTCAACGAAGGGACCTCGCTTAAAGACAGAAAAATCTCATTCTTATGGGTCAACAACACATCCGAAAAAGAGTTCCAGAGATGTTTACTATCATTTTTTTAATGATATTAGATCAATAGAACCGCACCTTAAGCTGTTATCATTCGTCAATCTACATATTGATTGCATTACATTGGTACAGAGGCACAGAGAATAAATTATTAAGTTTTTGCTTTTCGGCGCTCGCAATCACTCGCAATATGTTCATGTCAGGAGCAATAATACTGATATACTCTGGATCGTGTAAGAAAAAATAAAAGGTCATTGCCCTGGCACCTACAACAAGACATTTTTTTTTGCGATAATTATCGCTTACCATAGATTGGTATCGCAAACTATTGTCCCTTGTGAAATCTTAGTACCGGCGCGTAAAGTTAGTTGAGCTACACTGGCGTAACTCCAAATAAAATAAAATTGAGTTATAACGTCACGTATTATAACGGCGAAATCTATAGGAAATATTAATTATTATTATGTTTTCGAAGTTTATTATGATATATTAAATGCCTTCTTTTACTCAATTCCATCTGTAACTGTAGAACCTAATATTTTTAATAAAGCAAATAAAATAAATGACCCTTTAATTCGTAAAAAATTAAGTTATATCGGTTTGTCGCAAGTCGTAATGTTTCGTGTGATGTCAGACTCGCTCCGCCTAGTCAGAAGTGCGCCACCTTTGGCTTGGCGGTTATTTTATTTATTTATTTAACCTTTATTGTACAAAAATACAGAGTAAACGTACAATAGGAGAGCTTAATGCTAAAGCATTATCTACCAGCCAACCTTTGGGTTATACAGAAAATTTTAGGCGGGTGTATAATAAAGATATTATTACTAAGTACATATACTTAAGTAAATAATAATATCTATATATATAAAAGAACAAGGGTGTTTGATAAATCAACGCCCAGCCTAAACCATAAAAGCTATAAACTTGAAATTTGGACCGAAGTTTTATGTTAATACGTAGTGCTCAGATAAGAAAGGATTTTTCAAAATTAGACCCCTAAGGGGGTTAAAATTGAGGGCAAAGTTTGTATGAAAAAAAATTAAAATCTTCACTGATTTACTTGAAACTTGGCAAGAATGCTTCTCAACAAAAATAACCAATGGCGTGTTTCAGCGTTTTTTGAAATTCAACCTCTAAAGGGGTAAAAAAGGGGAGGTAAACTAATTTATCATCACAAAACCGAAACTATAAAAGCTATAAACGTGAAATTTGGTTAGTGTCTTCATTATACAATATACTGCCCACATAAGAAAGGGTTGTTCACAAT
The DNA here is from genome assembly GCA_018467065.1 of Ephestia elutella. Lineage (NCBI taxonomy): Eukaryota > Metazoa > Arthropoda > Insecta > Lepidoptera > Pyralidae > Ephestia > Ephestia elutella. Next base: position 887,974 of record CM031576.1, on the reverse strand, counting down.
TTCAACCCTACAGTCCAAAAAAGGGGTGAATTTGCGTACCTTTAAACAAATCCCATTTGAAATTTCGCCAGTCACAAGCAATGCATGTTGGCCTATTGGTAGAGGCCGCGGATTATTTTTTTAAGTACAGGGTTCGAATCCTGCCAGATGAGACTTTTTTTTTCCAATTTTTTTTGCGTTTTGTATTAGTTTTTTAGAATTCTATATTTTTTTAAATATTTTAGTAAAAAAATATATCAAAAAAGTAGCTGGAAGTAGCTGGATCGAATCCTGCCACTAACAATAATTTTCTGTTTTCATTTTTTATTTGTTTTCTAGAATTAATTTCTTACTTTTTTTTAATTTTGAAAAGAAACGAATAAATTCATTTGCAAATTTATTTCCGGTCATCTACTGATTGTGCCAAGCAAAATAATATCCAATAGATGGCGTTGATAAAATGAGAAATGTAAGCTGAAATTATTTTTCAATAGATGGCGCTGCGCAATTTTGGTGATTTCTACTTCGCGCTTAGGGGTCGTGGGATAATAATAAAACAGTAAAGATATTTTGTCTGTACAGTACATTTAGTATTTTTGACTGAAATGGATAGAGGGACACTTAAAAAGAATAACAGAAAGCAAAAACATTTTTTTGGAATTTTTTGTCTGTCTGTCTGTCTGTCTGTCCATCTGTATACTATGTATGTACGCGTTTCACGCAATATCTGCTGGACGGATTTGATAGAACTTTTTTTGTTGCTATTAAGCCTGGGCAACATATAGGCTATAAGTGATTTTGAAAACTGGAACAACTGATGAAGAACCTTAACAGAACAGCTAAACTATAAGAAATATGGAAATGGTACCTTTGGAAAAGTTTATCAATCTGACGAGCATTTTCTGTTGACGTATAAAAATCGAAGATCAGGATCATCTGATGAAGAATTCCAAGGGACCAGCTACACTATTACATATGTATATGGAAATGGCGCCTTAGCAAAAGTCGTTTAACCTGATGAGCATTTTCTGCTGACGTATATAAAAATTTAAGTTTATGCAACATCTGATGAAGAACTCCAAGAGACCAGCTACTCTATAAAAAATGGAAATGGGGCCTTAGCAAAAGTCGTTCAACCTGATGAGCATTTTCTACTGACGTATAAATAGACAGGACACGGGACAGGATAAAGAGGGACTCTGGGTGGTAGTGGTGGTACACGGGAAATTGTAGATAACGAGCAGAAGAAGATCGTTTATTGAATGAAATATCACTTTTGATTCATTTTAACACCGCGACTGTACTACGAGTACCTAATATATTCCCGCGGGACACGGGATAACCAAATAGCTAAAATTTTGAGTACTGGAGTTTAGGTTACTACAGTTTGGAACACAAAAAGATTTTTCATCTAAGGAAACTCACGCGGGCGAAGCCGCGGGCAGCAGCTAGTCATACATAATTAAATACGAATACCACAATAAATATTTATATAGAGGTAAATAAATATATATGTAAATAATACATAAGTATATATATAAATACAGTATATACAAATAATATAAGCAGCGAAACTCATAGATAGAATTTGTACACTTGTGTCTTTCTTTCTTGTCTACGGTTTTGACGAGCTCGACGCCCGCTCGGCCCCGCGGTCTCGTACGAACTTCATTCCGTTGTAAATGGCCACATATGCTTTTGCAGGTTATCTTTAGTTGTGTGAATAATTTTTAAAGGTGTTGTTAATTGTTTTTGTTTCTTTATTTGTTTCTGATGATGTTCATAGTTTATTAGTTGTTTTGTTTGATTGAGCAAAAATTGTTCTGGCTTCTATTGGCATAAAGACCCCCATATTTTTTTCTTAGGTAAATAAATATCTCTAAGTACAGACACAGACCAGTTACAGTTTTATTATATACATTATGTAGATATGATCATGGTTTCTGAATCTGATATGTTTAAATATGTTGTTATTGTAACAATAAAAGTTATTCTCCAAAATACTGAATTTTTTTAGTCACGTATCTGCGCCTTAGGCTTACATAGGTACTTTTGTTCCTTTTGCACAACCAGCACAACCTGTCATACGTTATATTCAACCCCACATACATAAATACCAATTGGGTTTGTTTTTATTTTAATGTCTTTAAAAAAATGTTTGTGACGTCTGACAAGGTCATTATGTGACCCCGCCTTCTACTGCGATTCGCAAGGAGACGTATTTGCGATAATTTTGAAAGACATTGTATAGTATCGTTTCCAAAAATGGTGTACATTGGTAGAGAGACGTCAATGACCTTTTGTCCAGATTTATATCGCTTATACTATAGCTGCTATTGACTGCCTTCGCCGAAATTAATTTAAATGCTGTTTAGAGATAAGTAAATAACGATCAGGTTGTAATGATTTGTTGATGAGATATGTGTAAGTATTTACAGGATAGGTATTTTTGCTTAGATTTAAATCAAAACCCGTCAAGATAAAAAAGTATAAGCAATAACATTTTGCAGTTTACTGTCCTTCAGACAGTCCATCATTATATAAAATTTATAATGCCGAATTAATAACAAGACAAAAATGCATTTTCTTGACATGTGCATTGATATCTAGCGCTACCAATTGATTTGAAATCATATCCATTATTAGATTGATGAAGGAATAAGGTAAGATGGAAATTTGATTAGATTGAATGCGTATAAAAACTCGTGAGTTCCACGCGGTTGTATGCGGTTACGGGCGGCAAAAGTTACGCGTCTGTGATACTTCTATTGTTTTATTATCGCCGGGCTCTGATAGTTTAAGTATTGAACATCTTCAATATGCGGGCCGTCACTTACCTCGAGTTCTTTCAATGTTTTATTCTTTGTGCTTGGGACACAGTTACCTGCCACAGGATCTTATGAAAACTATAGTCGTGCCGATCGTCAAGTGTAAAACGGGAGATATTGGTGACCAGAATAATTATCGGCCAATATCGTTGGCTACTATTTTGGCCAAAGTTTTTGACAGCTTGCTCAACTCGTATCTTAGAGAAAATCTAAAATTACATCATGCGCAGTTTGGCTTCCAACCAGGACTTTCGACAGAAACTGCAATATACAGCATGAAAGAGACGATTAGGTATTATCTGAAGCGAAAAACACCAGTTTTCGCTTGTTTTCTAGATTTATCGCGAGCATTTGACTTGGTTGATTATGAGATCCTGTGGGAGAAACTCCGTAAGCAGAATATCCCAAGCGAAGTTGTTAACATTTTCAAATATTGGTATGGGAATCAGACTAACGTTGTTAAATGGGCAAATTGTTGTTCTGAGGAATATAGAATGGTATGTGGAGTGAGGCAGGGGGGATCTCCTCGACAACGCTTTTTAACCTGTATATGGACGGCCTGATTGATGAACTCAGCAGCATGCATGCAGGCTGCTATATAGATGGCGTAGCTGTAAACAACTTGAGCTACGCGGATGACATGGTGCTGCTGAGTCCGTCCATCAGTGCTCTCCGTAGCTTATTATCAGTCTGCGAACGGTACGCTGCCGAGCACGGTCTGGTATATAACACCAATAAAAGCGAATACATGTACTTTGGCCTGGGGCGCATAATTCCCGAAATACCACCTATTAGACTTAATGGTTTAATGATTAATAGAGTAAATAAATTTAAGTATTTGGGACACATCCTAACAGATGATCTTAAGGATGATTCAGATATCGAGAGGGAGCGCAGGGCCTTGGCTGTTCGAGGTAACATGTTGGCCCGCAGGTTTGCTCGCTGTTCAACTGATGTCAAAATAACTTTGTTTAAATCCTTTTGCCAGTCTTTTTACACGAGCGGCCTGTGGGTTAAATACACCCAAAACTCATACAAGGCCTTGCGCGTACAATATAACAACATGTTCAGGATGCTGTTGCGGCTGCCTCGCTTCTGTAGCGCGTCTGAGATGTTTGCTGAAGCTCATACGGATGACTTTTACGCCATTAGACGCAAACGAGTCGCCTCTTTGATGCACAGACTGAGGGGCAGTAGTAACAGCATCCTGCAGGCATTGTGGTCAAAGTTTGACAGCACACTCCTTTCCTACTGGAGTGGTATTGTGATCGGCGCCGTCAGCTAAATATCTTTACTTTCTTTACTAACATAGTTATTAAGTCAAATTGTTACTAACATAAAGTGGATCTTGTTATCTGAATAAAAATCATTTTATTTTTATTTTATTTTATTATTCTAAGTTCTGTGGATTATTAAAAACTTGCTATTTATGTACAGAGAGTTGCATTAAAAACTAAAATGATAATAAAATTAAAATTAGTTTGCTCTAATAAGAGAAGCAGCGTAACCTAGTTTAGTTTATAATAGTTATATGTGCTGTTCCTGGACTAAAATAAAATAAAAATTAGAATCCACGAACAGCACATGCCAAAATATTAAATTGTGCTGTTCGTGGACAAGGCCTTGTGCTGTTCGCCTTTGTGCTATTCGGATTAGTGCTCTAAGTGGACTACCTCTCCAGCTACTACGTGATGCAATATCTAAGACTGAGTAGAGATTTCAATCCGAATGTTAAAGGTAAATAGAGCACTCTACGTACGAGAATATTAAATAATGTACGTTTCATGGGATAACTCGGTAAATTTAAGCAGCTTATGTCTCACTCACATCACTCACATTAGTGCAGGGCTTGTTACCGGTATCCAATTCTCATACTATGGAAAATTTGGTACCGGTAATACCCTGCTTTTGTGTTCGTCGGAGATTATTCAGATCTAAGATTTAACTATCTGTGACACGCGACTACGCTCTCATGAGAATTTCGGGATTTGGACTTGTACTTACAGAGATTGAGATAGAATGGATAAAGTCCTTCTCTCTGAATGGAAGCAGGGGTCCCGGCTTTTAGGTCTCCGTTCAGATCAAAATAAAGGTTTAAGATTATACTTAAATCAAGTAAAAAAATACAGTAGTTTACATTTTAATTTGCTTTTAGTGCCTTTACTTTGAACTAATAATGAAGGCATTAAGAGAAATATTTTTTACCGATAGAAAATCTACCTAACCCAAGCCATAAGTGCGTAGAAATCGGAGTTATATTTCATACTAGTAACAGCCCTTCATTGCTCTAATGAAGTAATCTAAACGCCATAACTTTGTGGTTTGGAACCCATTCGAGAGAAACCACCATAAACTACAACTCTCGAAGTGACGTCATGTCGCTGACGTCACCCGGCACAGATTTCAGAGAAACTTAATACTTAGAAGGAATTAAAAGAGTTTCGGTAACGCGTGACCACTGACCAATGTAAGTAAATATTTAATTGGTGTTTATAGTCTATAAACTGATCGAATTGGCCACGGGTCAACGCAGATCACAGAGAAGGGGAGATAATATGCAATAAATATACAAGAATTTGATAACCTTACTTACAAACCTGAATGAATGAATAATGCGATTCTTTGGTATTGAAATTTAAACATCAATTAGTAAAATCGTACTTTTTAAAAATATATCTTGATACAGTGTTACGTCTTACCCTTACGGTGTAGACAGAGCCAAGAGTCGTGAGACTCGAAGGCCACGCTTAGCTGAATAGTGATAGAATGGAGATGACAATGACAGAAAAGTTCCTAGTCCATCGCCTATGACAAGAATCTCCAGTTTAAAACCCTTGATTAATTTATACTAAAAGAAGCTTGCACTCTGTCTTTTTTTTCACAAACCAGCATGAAATCCATTTGAATACATCCTCTAATTTTAATTATCTGTGATCTGAAATTGGTCGGTTGGTATAGGTCGTCGTCCAGCCTGTAAGGATGTTTACATATTTACACATCTGGCGGAGAGGAATCCGGCGAATGTAGACAACTGGGTTTATTGATACAACAGACGTACTTAATTAGACCATTCATTTGTATGGAAAACAAACTCCCAGGATTTTTATGCCTTAAGACGTTGATGGAAAACTAACGAGGAAGTGCTGAAGATTGTACACGAAAAGAGGAGTCTACTCAATGAAATTGAAAATAGGAGAGGGAGAATGATTGGCCACTTGATTCGACACGATGACATATTTAATAAAAATATAATTGAAGGAAAGGTGAATGGAAGAAGAGGTCCAGGGAGACCGAGAAAGAGTTATACTCCTCCGACAAGAGCGCGGCTCTTAAATTTAATATGAAGAAGAAGAAGAAGACGTTGATAGTTCATCTAAATTTCGTTAAATCTATACTATCTTATAGTCATTAATATATTAGTATAATCATGTAATTTCAGTTTAGTTTACTGCATGGCATGGCCCCGGCTGCGCTCGGAAGGTACAAATATGGGTAGCCTATGTCAGTTCGGTATAATGTAGCTTTCTAATAGTAAAATAATTATTGAAATCTGATCCATAGTTCCGAAGATTACTCCCTAAAAACAAACTCACAAACTTATACACTTCCTTTTTATACATTAGTGTGATTAGTGTGATAATTAAATATGGTCAATTTCCTAAGCAATCAATCTAGCCGGCCATCCGCTCCACATCCAAACGAGCCAGTCACCGCTTGCCTGAGATAGCGCCGCCTCTCGGTTTCACTCGCATTGCTCATTTTTCATCGCCACTGATCGGCGTCGATAGCCACTTACCGCATTCTGGTTGTTACAATTCGAGCTTGTACAAATAAGTTTGTGTATTTATCAATATTCGCTGTCAGGTGTTATGTATGGGTTATTTTCAAATTGGTTAAATATTACGTACAAGTATTTAAAAAAATATATCTTATTGATTCAAACTATTTAATGACTGGGAAATTTTTCTACGAACAATGTTGTACAGTTTTAAAATGAAATCTAGATTTAATTTTCGTTTATATTTTTTTTTTAAACATACAACATGACATAATGAACATACAATAACAATGATAATGGGGGGTGGGTAAGTTACCAAAAGGGTACATATATTTATCAGCCTTGTGTATCCCATTAATTATAAAATTTAAGATACATGCTTATTTGCATTCTATATAATACAAAAACATGTAAAACATCTGTAATTCTACTAACCCTTCTATTCAGCAAATAAAATCCCATATAATCTGTAGTGATAACTACAGAATTATTTTGAACTTCTAACTGGTTAACCTTGCATATCATATTTTGGGTGAAATAGTTGATATATTGGGATATTATTCCTGTGGCGTATTACCTGCATGATAGGCTCTCGACGCATCACAATAGCAGGCATTCAAATCCATTAGTTTCCAGACAAATTGAATTGGAAAGTGAAACACCGGTACACAAATTTCATATGTTGTTTTTACAATACTTGATAGGAAGACAGGGAGACCCGCACATCAAAACGTTCTCTGAGTCACGCCGAAACCATTGGTAGCAATAACTCGACGCGATTTTGTGTACTTACGGAATTATATCGAAAATTAAACATTCATAACAAAACATTCCCATGATTAGATTAGACTGTCAACTGAGATCTACAGAGTTGGACGTCTGACATTGACAGCTGGTGACACACGTTCCGCATCAGTTCCTAACCAACCTTTCTTATCATAAACAAATAAGAAATCATGGCTGGATTGTTGTAGAATTTTAATTATTCTCCTTTAATATCGTCGACTTAGATTATTATAATATTCAACGAATAAATACCTTATTTAAACATTAGTTCTTTTAAAGAATATTAAAAGTTGGTTTGACGTGCGTCCGAATTAAGCGGAATGGAGCGCGACGAGGCGGAATGTCAAATCGAGTGGCGAGGGATCTTTCTCTTCCTGGGTGGCCACGACGACATGTAACATGTCTTGAGCAATTATTAATTTTTTGGGGTTTTTTTCACTTTCGCCGCCCTCGGCACCCCGTCATGGGACTATAGTTTAACCTTTAGCTTTAAAATCCGCGAT
>CM031576.1:814445-880000 GCA_018467065.1 Ephestia elutella | reverse complement strand
TATAAACATCATCCTTGCTAGCCATATTACCTGCATAAGCAACTAAGATCTAAACTTCATACCTAGTCGCTAATATTTTTACCCGTATATACCACGCAGAGAAACATTCAGCATTTTTAAAATAAGGAAGGTTTGGTCGTCGCGGGCTCTCGGTCTATTTATGTGCCAAAAATAATAGACAATTTGACATGTTTGACATTTCAAATCAGACTGACATAAAAAGTTTCGAATTCTTAATTCTTTATTTTCGGCCAGAAGAAAAGTTTAAGTTTTTATTAAAGAAAATTAGTGTAGTAGCACTAAAAATGATAAAATAAAACTTTTTTCCAAAAAGTGAACCGACTTCCATCATAAAACTTAAAATCAAGAAATAACAATAAAGAAAAATGTATTGGCATGCTACCTACTGAATGAGGTGAAGTCGGTGCCGAAAAAAATAAATAATCTAAATTTACATTAGAATCGTGTATACATATACGAGTATATAAAATGCCTAGCTAAACAATTACATAACACCCTTACTTCTGCACTTGGCACCAACTTCACCTCAATCAGTAATAGGTAGCATGCCAATACATTTTTCTTTATTGTTATTTCTTGATTTTAAGTTTTATGATGGAAGTCGGTTCACTTTTTTGGAAAAAAAGTTTTATTTTATAAGTTACTTTGTACATACATACATATTATCACGCCTTTTTCTCGTGGGGGTAGGCAGAGACTAGCAATTTCCACCTGCTACGATCTTTACAGATCTCTCTTGCTTCCTCGACACTCATCACTATCTTCATACATGCTCTCCGGTTATGGGTGCTTCTAATATCTCCCTTTTTAAGGAGGTCCGCAATCTGGTTGGAGTGCGTTCTTTGAGGTCGACCTTGACCAACTCTTCCATTCACCTCTGCATTATAAATACCTTTCGTCAATCTCTTTTCATCCTTTGTTTTAATCCTTAAGTTACTTTGTGTATCTGGAAATGTGATCTTGTGTGCTTATAAAGTATTCTTGTCTTGTCTTGTCATCATCATCATAGTCAGCTTTCTACTACCCACTGCTGGGTATAAGCCTCCCTCTGTCTACGCCAAGCTTCTCTATTCTGGGCCATCGCAATACAGTTCTTGCCAGCCATATTCCTTACATCGACCCATACTATTTTACAAAACCTACTGGCTCAAATTGTATGGAACAGCTGATTTTTTTGGAGATATCAGATTCGGTCCCATACAAAAAGTTGTTCATATTCATGAGCAGTTACGTCGGGCCTTACCTTTTCTTCTTTTTTCTTTTTTTTTTTTTTTTTTCGGGGGTTACCTTTTCTTTCCGTTTATTCCTGGGCATGAATCTATCCCTGTTCATGACTACTTTCACCAGTAGAATTTTTGCTAATGATTTTTAATTCACCTGTAGGGCCTAAGTTTACTTGTTTTTTTTTTTATTTCTTTGAAAGAAATCATAAGTTCGAATGGCTGTATAACTTTACAAGCAAAACATTCAACTATAAGCATTAAGGGGACGAAAGTTACCGCATTTGAGTCTGGAGTTCATATAGCATAACAGAGTTTACTTAAGGCCAAGCTCACCATTAAAGAAAAACGTGCCGTCTAGATTTTTTTGAAACACAATTTATTAGTCACGAAATTAAACCTGTATGGATTTATATTTGGCATAAAAGAATTAAGAATTTAAAAAAGGAAACAGCTAACATGAGAATGTTTTTTTTTTTCGAAATATTCTATTTACAATCCGAATTGTTCTATGTAAAATTAAGGAATGAGGGACTTTCCGAGACCCAAATAAAAAAATAATAGTTCCAGATGACTTCATAGATGGCGCTTAAGTAAAAGGCGAGAGAAAAAGTTCCATACAAAAAGCAAAATATTCTGATTTGTGCAACTGTCAAACTGTTAGGTGATTTTTTCTGCCTCTGGTTGACAATTAAAAGAGCACCATATAGATTCAGCCATTATTACGACTTGGCTTTCATAAAACGCTATCTGTTGAGACTTTTTAAACTGATTTTTTCTTAATTTAGCTGTCAGAAAATCGCTCATTGGTTAAAAATTACAACATTTCGATTTTATTGGCAGCTTACTCACTCCCACGCATCACCATTTAAAACAATAAATTGGCTCAAGGCAAAAACCTCAGTTTAGTCTATTCATTTTATATTATTTCGCGGCAAAATTATTGTATCTGTGTTATGCTTATGCATGAGTACATTAAAAAACACTACCCTCCCCCGCCCCCCGCCGTTGGCGTCCCCCCTTCTCCCCTTGAAACGTGTCCCGTTTTACAATTTTTTTAAATTCTTAGGAAAACTATACATGTTAGGACAAAATGATCAAAGGCTACATTATTTATCAATAAATTACCCACAAATATGTTCATACATTTATTGTGATACGAGTCGTAGTTTCAAAGCTATGATGCGTCAAAGTTTACTAAAAATCAGCACTTTAGCAAAAATAAATCTTGTTTCAGAAGGAACAATTATGTTTTACATACATATTATTTTTTACAAGGAAGGAGATTAGATTAAAGTGGTTGTTGCACAAAATGTATGGGGAGCCGGCTATATCATAAGCACCTATCTGAACTTTCATTTTTGGGTCAGTATCAATCAATGCCTTATAAGTAAATCCGATAAATTCGTAGCTTTTCTATGGTACATTTTAGTCAACAAAATCGTAATGAAGGTTAGGCGAGTTCCGCCAAAATGGCCAATGAATGATTTGACGTTGACGCGTTTCATTTGACAGTTCCCATTTCCGGTACGTTCAAAAAATGTACTTTTTATTACATACGTGCCCGCGGGAAAGAATTGTTTATTTTATTTATTATTCATCTATTTATGTGAAATACACATATGTTTTTGTAATATTGCATGTAACATGTGTTTGGAACATTTACTTTAATTAATTTTCTAAAATATAATGAAAATATCGAGCATTGTATCTGATTTTCTATGTCATAATTTCTGAACATACGTACGGACGCCATGTCAGTATCGCCATTATACGATATTAAGCGATATTAAATGTATTTTTGTACCATAACAAGATCACGAAAAAACAAATATAGGATGGTCTTAATCGGTTTTTGATATTATTTCTGATTTTTGGGGAACTGCTCATGATATAGCCTGCTATACAACATGGCCTTTATTATTTGAAACAAATTTTCCATATGTACATTGAAATCTAGAATGAATATACTAGTTAGCGAACTATGTTCACTAACTTTGGAAATATTTGCAATCATGCTTGTATAGGTATTTCATATTGATTGAAACTTACTTTGGGTCTTCTCCCTTCAGTCGTATTGCTCATGACTGAGTGATGAAACACACACAACGAATATCTTGGCAATGTTAATGGAGTGGTTTGCTATTGTCTTCTCCATTTCACACACTAGCTGATAATCATCAACCAAAGTGCAGGTTTCCTCGCGATGTTTTCCTTCACCGGAAGTAAGATGATCGATGAAAACTACCATACATGAGTAGATTGGTATACAAACTAATATAGCATTGGGCAGAATTCGAAACTTTGGGCCTTAGCAAATGTTAATTACTAGCCATACCCCGCGGTTTCACCCCTTTGGATATCCGAATAGCCTATAGCCTTTCTCGTACGCAGTTATCTCATAGACTGATTGCATACTTAGGCTGTTGCCATAATCTTTTATTTTGTGTTTGTTTTTACTAACACTAGTTTATAAGGTCAAATATTGTTACTAACTCTTTGTATGGACTCGTTGTCTGAAACAAATGAATTTATTATTATTCAGGCTATACCAGGCTTTTATTTGCAACTTACTCGAAAAGAAAGTATAGAAAAATAATGTATTGTCTAATGACTTTCGTCTCTTTCTATCATCATACCGTAGCGGTACTCGCCTTAAATAAACGAGCCATTCTCAAAAATTTCCCTAGCAATTTATCATAGCACTTAAAGTATTCAGAATTGTTCATAAAGCGCTATCTCCGAGTAAAAAGTGTTCGGAAAAACCGGGCGTGTTGTGTCATCGCCTCCGTCCGGATAATCCGGAAAAATAGACGAGCAATTCGATCGGGTATTTTCCGGGAACATTACGGTAATGTAGCGGAAATATTGAAATGTTTCTGAAAGTTTCAGCTTGGTTACTTTAAATTTTATTATTGTTTGTATGTTTTCTTTTCCATTACTTATAAAGTACTAGCTTTTGCCCGCGGCTTCGCCCGCGTGAATTTCCCACGGGAACAGTGCTTTTTCCCGGGATAAAAAGTAGCCTATGTGCTATTCCAGGTCATTATCTACCTCTGTACCAAATTTCATCGAAATCCGTCCAGTAGATTTTGCGTGATTGAGTAACAAACATCCTCACAAACTCACAAACTCACAAACTCACAAATTCACAAACTCACATCCAAAAATTCGCATTTATAATATTAGTATGGATTTTGGTTTTATTTTTAGTCTTTGATTTTCAAGTTATCTGTCCAATGATCTACTAACGGGTAAAGGCGCCCTTTCGTCTATACCGACCGGTCAAATTAAAAACTTGTGGATTACATTCCTTTTTGGTGAAATTGTGAGAAAACCTGAATACGCTAGATGAAATTAGGTGACTCGGAGAAATTCTGGAATCAGCTTGCCCGCGGACAAGATTTTGAGCAGTCCAATAAATGTCACATAACCCTTAGAAAAGATTAAGGTCTGGAAAGTTAGATACATAAAACAGCCAACTTGAGAATTAAGTTGTGTTGAATGAAGTAATCGGGATTAAAACCAGGATTATACCTAAATAAACTCAAAGAAAAGGCAGGCGTGTCGTGTCGTATCAAGACCTTAAACGTAAAGCCGAGAATAGAGAAGTGTGGCGTATACTCCACCGACAAGAGCGAAGAAGAAGAAACTTCCTAATTACATTGATTTTAAGAATCGACACTTGTCTCAAAGCAAACAATGATAGGCATGTATGTATCCGGTTTCTGCGTTATTTTCCATCAATAAAGAAAAACCTCGGTCTAGGAAGTAGTCATTACCTATGACGTCGCAACATGACGCTCGTCCGATGAGTAATATAGTCGGTGACAGAAATGTATTAACATTTTTCGTAGAAAAAATAAGTAATTAAGAATGCCCAAGGATATTAACTTATCAGGCGTGGGAAAAATATGTTTCAATACTTATATTTTTGATAGCCTTTGTAAAAAATGGTTTTGCATACGTGAAAATAGCTTTCCAAGGAGTGAATTACCGTATGTTCTTCTTTGTATATGTGAAACTTTAGTGAAACCGGTTCAGTTGTATCGGCGTGACAAGAAAATAATAATACGACAGCAAAAAAATAAATTTATTTTCGCATGTTTCGTATTAATTATGATTAGGGTATTATCTTAATCTTCATAATTTATGTAACACTTATTATAATAATCAGTATGACAGAAATAGCAATTTGTTAAATAAACCAGCTTAGTACTTAATTGATGAACTTTGTAATAAATAGGTATTTTAATTGCCACATGCAAATCAGGATGTATACTAATGATATTTGAGAATGCATATTTCCACGTTCACATTAACGCAACACATTTAAAATGGTTAAGTTTAGAAAATCAGTGTTTGCTTGCTCATAGGGGAAATTTAACCACTGAGTTTATTACCAATTTGTATCACTGCGGCACACAGTAACGTCAAGAAAGTTGTTTTTTTTTTTTTTAATATACTTTTTGCATGTTATTTCTAATATGTTTCATGTGTCTCAGTTGATGCAAATAAACGTCTTATCTCCCTATCTATCTATCTACAGCTGTTGTGGCTCTCACACTTGTACACCTGATGGCTGATCCTATCCCTCACCAGTAAGGTGGGTTACCCACGCAAGGAAAAGAGGACCAGTCTTTGCCGCGTGAATTTCCCACGGGAACAGTGCTTTTTCCCGGGATGAAAGGTATTCTCCCTAATAGCATTTTTGGTAAGGCCATATATACATATATGTGGCCCTATCAAATTCCTACCAAAAGCTATTAGGGCTATGTCCTTTTCTGTACTTCTAACTATTTGTATGTGAAATTTCAGGAAGATTAGTTCAGTAGGTACAGCGTGAAGAGGTAACAAACAAACAAATAAATAAGCAAACAAACAAACTAGATAGTAACAAGCTACTAATCCTAACTAACGATATAGTTAGGATAGCTAGGATTAGGATAGGATTTCCCATCGTATTTTATTATTATTTATACTGACTGTACTTAAGATAAAATTACACGGAACATTACACCTGGCATTGACGTAAGCTGTAAGTGTAATGTCAAACACCGTGCGATTTACATGTTACATCGTTTTGCAAATAACGAGGAAACAGAAGGACAACTCGCGATTGTAGCTTTTTGTTAATTAATCAAGGTCGCTCTGAGGTTCTATACCTATGATAATTACGAAATAAAAAAATATCCTGTTTCTTAAGGGGGTTAGGCGGTCAGCGAAAATTCATATGAAGCGGCTGAGGCGGGGGGGGGGACGTCCCAGTTGCGCGCCATTCACATTTTTATCAAAAAGTTAATAGAAATGTTTAGTTTTTCAAAAATTTAAATCAGTCACGCAATCGAAAAGGTAAAATACCTTTGTGTTGGTGATTTCAAACATTTTTTATTATAAAACACGGATGTTATCTGTATTCATACGAAATTTTAGAGGTAACTTAAGGATTTTTTTCTATCGAGCAAAATTTTTCCCATCGTGTTTTGGAAACAGGGAGGACCCCTTTAAACATACGTTCTAAAATACATATCAGAAATTTCAGGGGGAAAACTCTTCAATTCTTTAAACAGCAGCTAATAGAAAACAGCCAATATTGCCGTTTTCACTTACTAAGAGCCCTTATGCTCGTTTTGATCGAGAGTATTGGAAGAAGGAGAGAGAGACATTTGCCCAGTACTGGGACAATGATGGCTATTAAATAAAATTAAATAATAAATAATTTCTTAATCAAATTACTAGCAAAGAACCAAATTACACACAGAGTATAAAATTATATCAACATCGTAGATCTTAACAAATGTAATACTTTACAAACTGTTTTGACTATTTGGGTAACATTATTATACCTTCAGCCAAAAAATTATCAAAGTAGTAGTTAATAACTGCAGGGGTAAACTACACTTTAAATAAATTTATATGATAAATGGAATGATATCGGAAAGGTATTGAAATGATAAATCCAGTCCGGTTTCTAAGCACTGCCGATATATAATTAAATAGCTATCGTATTATGCATACAATGTTAAAGTCTCAACCTTGAAAATTAATAAACACCAACTAAGTTCTTAATGAATACCACTGGTAGTAAGTACTAAAATATGGCGAGTAGAACCGAAAACAAACTGGGTTATGGCAAAGAAAATGGTTGACAAACATGCACCATTTTTTCTAAGGGAGAGCTGATTATCTAATATAATTCGGTATCTATACGGAAAGTCTGAAATACCATAGTAATCTTGTAGTTGTAGCGACAAGCAATTACATATGTTCCTTCTTTATTTTTGATTCGACGATAACACTTGTGAATTTTGTTTTGGTTAAAAAAGACATTGCCTTCGGTGTTGTATGAAATGATAATTATTTTTAAAAAACATGTATCTATTTTTGACTTTGACGTATTTTGATTGATTGACTTGTATAGGTACCTACTATTATGCCTTGAGCTTCTTCTTCTTCTTAGCGTGTCGACTCGGCGGGTCAAATTTGTGATGACCAATATGACGCCACCGATACAGCATTATCTGTTGCGTCATACAGGTCTTTTAACGTACAGGACTACAGGTAGTAGGATACGCTGGGCAAGATAGTAAATGTGCCATAGTTTGGGGAGAGGCACCACACAAACAGGCGGTTTCCGAGCTATATCCCCACCTAGATATGTTTTCTTTGCTTGCCTATTTTCTTTTGCCTTGAGCTAAATGTGCATGAAAATAGAGTCAACATTTTTGTTTTTTAACCATGACTTAAATACGAAATATCACCTCCCTATTACTGAGAAATAAAAGGAAAATGAAGATAAATTTGTTAATTGTTGTAATTTTAAGTAAATAAAATTTAGAGAACCTAATCATTATTCCCGTTTTCAAACATAAATAGCTAATTTTACTGAAATTAATAAAAAAACACGACTGACATAGCCCATTTTATCCGGGATAACCTAAGGGATCTAAGGATTCCTCACACATCTATATCTATTAAGGCGATACGCTTTATCTTTTTTTTTTTGCGGGCAAAGCATGACGCGGGCACCCCGCACCCCGCTGTAAAATCACGCGCTCTCAGAGACAACGCCAATACACCCGAGCGAATCAATAACATTTTATCAACAGTAAAAATCGTAGGTATGTCTGTAGGTACGGTGAATATATATTGAACAAAAAAAATTGTGCGATGAAGAAATACTGATTGAACATCATTTTAAGAATTTTATCAGTTTGTTTGTCTTTGTCTGTATGTTTGTTTATTTATTTTAACATGCTAATCATTATACTGAATTCATTTGAATGAAACTTTTTATAGGGTATAAATGATTTTGTAAATACAAAACTGACTTTCAATGGTAAGTACCATTAAGATTTTTTTTTCTTTATAAATGAGAAAGAGAGTTTGCTTATTTGTTCGTTTGTTTGTTACCTCTTAACTACGCTTTACCTACTGAAACAATCTTCCTCAATTTTCGCATACAAATAGTTAAAAGTACTGAGAATGACATAGGGTACCTTTCATCCCGGGAAAAAGCACTGTTCCCATTGGAAATTCACGCGGGCAAAGCCGCGAGCAAAAGCTAGTTAGAAAATACTTTGTGCATAAAAATTTCTTCCTTTATCCTTATTTCTCATGACTAAGGATAGGGATGATTATGTGGAATGAAACACTCATAACGACTATTTTGATAATTTTAATGGAGTGATTTGCCACAGCGATCTCCATTTCACACGCGAACTAAGTCGCGGGCACTAGCTAAGAAAAATATTACCTTTATTTACGATTCACTAATATTTCACAAAAAACCTTTCACAAATGATCATTAAATATCTCATTCTACTAACCTATCATTTTAAAAACATTTTAAAATGACACACTTAAATTTCACTATAATTGGATTACATGTACATACCTACCCACATAAATATTGTCACCCCTTTTTCCCGTCGGGGCGGGGTAGGCAGAGACTACTATAGGTAGGATTACTAAAATAGGTATCAATAAACTTTTATGTTTTTTTTTTCTTATGATTTATTTATGACTAGCTGTCGCCCGCGGCTTCGCCCGCGTGAGTTTAGCTTAGATGAAAAGTCTTTTTGTGTTCCAAACAGTTTCAGATATTTCGGATCTTCGATTTTTATACGTCTACAGAAAATGCTCATCAGATTATTCAAGATTTGCTAACGCTCCATTTCCATATATGTTATAGTGTAGCTGGTCTCTTGGAGTTATTCATCAGATGTTCCAGATCTTCAATTTTTATACGTCAGCAGAAAATGCTCATCAGGTTGAACGATTTTTGCTAAGGCGCCATTTCCATATATGTTATAGTGTAGCTGGTCTCTTGCAGTTCTTCATCAGATGTTCCAGATCTTCACTTTTTATACGTCAGCAGAAAATGCTCATCAGGTTAAACGACTTTTGTTAAGGCACCATTTCCATATTTCTTATGGTTTAGCTGTTCTGTTATGGTTCTTCATCAGGTGTTCCAGTTTTCAAAATCAATTATAGCCTATATGTTGCCCAGGCTTAATAGCTATACAACAAAAAAAGTTTCATTCAAATCCGTCCAGTAGTTTTTGCGTGAAACGCGTACATACATACAGACAGACAGACAGACAGACAGACAGACAGACAGACAGACAGACAGACAAGAAATTCCAAAAATTTTTTTTTGCTTTCTATTGTTCTTTTTAAGTGTCCCTCTATCCATTTTAGTCAAAAATACTAAATGTACAGACAAAATATTTTTACTGTTTTATTATATGTATAGATGATTATCAGCAGTGTGTGAAATGGAGAAAGCGATGGCAAACCACTCCATTAATATTGCCAAGAGAGTCGTTGTGTGTGTCATTCCATATAATGACCACGACCCTCAGTCATGAGGAAATACGACCAAAGAGAGAAACTTTTATTTCACAAAAATAATGTCTGACAGAGTCATGGGTTTACAAATAAATGACCAAGTGCGAATGAAGCTCTCGCAGCGAGTGTTTCGTGTATGCAAAGCATCTCACATTGTAGCTCTTACTGAAAGACCAACTAGTTTCAAAAACAAACTTTGCAGTTTTGATCCCTAGGATTCATACTGTATCGAACGCAAAAATAAGTTGGAACATTTTTTTAGACTTCTAACAATATATTTACAGTTTTCAGATTTATTGCTGTACAAGTAGATACTATAAGACCTTTTTGGTTACCAAATTTCACAATGCTTGGTCAACAGGAAGTACAATAGATTTCGGTTGCCTTCTGAATTTTGCATAATTTTGCGAAAATTTGCTATAATTATTCACGGTTATATTTGTTGATTGAATTATAATTGGATTTTTATAATTTAGGTTAAATAAACTGTAACTGGTCTATGTTTTTACATAGAAAATAATAAAGGAAAAAGTTATGCTGGTCTTTATAGGGCCAGTAGAAGCCAAAACGAGTTTTAATAGAATTTTTGTCTGTCTGTCTGTATGTTTCGCGCATCACACAAAAACTACCTACTTGACAAAATTTGATGCGGTTTTCGCATTTGTATTTTTGATGGTGTCACTTAAAAGCAAGCATAGGTTTCATCTTGATATGCCACTTGAAATATAAGATATTAACAATAATAAATTATGCGCGGACGAAGTCGCGGGCGAAAGCCAATAAAGTTCGTACTTATAATGGGCATTTGGGTAAACACCTGCAACATCTCTAGTGGTGAAAGTACTCATGACTATGAGTAACTTTTTATATGGGACCGATTCTGAAATCTAAAAAAAAAAAATTACAATAATCATTGAGTTATTCCCTAAGTACTCCAAAAAATGTTCCCAAACTACTCCATGAAAAAAATTATATTTTATATTAGGTTTCGTTCTACGGGTTGTTCCCAAAGTACTTCATTCTTTTGTTCTAAAAAGATAAGAATCTCATACATGAGTTCCCAAGTTACTCCACGAAATTATTTTTATTAAAAAATACTTATTATTTTGTTCCCAATCTACTCCATAGGTATTTTGATTTATTCTCAATGTACTCCGCAGATTATTTGATATCAATTATCAAACTACTCCATCCAAATAATTATAAAATATTTCACGGTACAGTCAGTCACAAAATCGTTCAAACAATATAGTTCTGATTAAAGTTCTGAATAAGTTCTAAATTAAAGAAAAAAGTTGAAAGCAAGTTTGAATTGAAAATGTGTACATGTTAGCTTGTTATAATGGATGTACGAACGAATGTGAGTCGCAACCTAGCTGCTGAGATGGAAATTTGATGTTTCTTTTTATGTAAATATTTTAAGATTTTGCACAAATATAAATATCAGTTACTTCTTGAGTTTCTCTCAAGCCGAATTCCTACATATATGCCTAACTAGCTTTTGCCCGCGGCTTCGCCCGCGTGAATTTCCCACGGGAACAGTGCTTTTTTCCAGGATGAAAGGTACTGTATGTCCTTCTCTGTACTTCTAACTATGTCTGTGCAAAATTTCAGAAAGATTGGTTAAGTAGATGAAGCGTGAAGGGGTTACAAACAAACAAACTCACTTTCGCATTTATAATATTATAGTAAGGATATTCATGAATCACTTTGGTGGAAAATATGAAAAAAAAAGGTCATTTATGAAAATGTTTTTAATTGTTTAGTTTTGAATATAAATGTTGATATACAAATGTTGATTATTGAATTGTAAAGTCTTTTATTTAAAATTTTCTTTATACATAAAAATATTGTTGCAAAGCTTTTGAGTCTGACTGTACTATACGTCATCTACAATTTTTATTCTAATTAATGCGTTTTGATATTAAAATCGCGAGGAGTACTTTGAGAACATTTTAATATTACTGCGGAGTAGGATGAAACTTAATTTAAAAATATTATTTTTTTCATGGAGTAGTTTGGGAACATTTTTTGGAGTACTTTGGGAATAACCCCATTCTACTCCGCGGTAATATTAACATGTTCTCAAAGTACTCCACGCGATTTTGATATCAAAAAACATTAATTAGAATAAAAAGTGTAACTGACTTATAGTACAGTCAGGCTCAAAAAGCTTACAATATTTTTATGTATAAAGACAATTTTAAATAAAAAACTATACAATTCAATAATCAACATTTATATATTCCCTATAATTCTACAATTAAACATGTTCAAAAATTAACAATTAAAAACATATTCATAAAATGAGCTTTTTTACATATTTTCCACCAAAGAGATTCATAATTATTATGTAAATGTAGGAATTCGGCTTGAGGGAAACTCAAGAAGTAACTGATAAAATTATATTTTTTGAAAAAACTGAAAATATTTACATTAAAAGAAACATCCAATTTCCGTCTTAGCGGCTAGGTTGCGACTCATATTCGTTGTGTATCCATTTTAACAATCTAACATGTGAGACACATATTCAATTCAAACTTGCTGTCAACTTTTTCTCCTTAATTTAGAATCTTATTCAGAACTTTAATAATCACGAAATTGTTTGAACGATTTTGTGACTGACTGTACATAGTGAAATATTTTGTAATTATTTAGATGGAGAAGTTTGAGAATTGATATCAAATAATCCGCGGAGTACATTGAGAATAAATTAAAATATCTATGGAGTAGAATGGGAACAAAATAATATGTATTTTTAAATAATAATAATTTCGTGGAGTAACTTGGGAACACATGTATGAGATTCTTATCTTTTTAGAACAAAAGAATGGAGTACTTTGGGAACAACCCTAATCATTTAGGTAAGTATAAGATGATGTGTTTGTAAAAACGTATACCTATTTAACAACAGTGTAGTATTGAAGACTGTTTTAAAAAATATAATTTTTGAATCGTATTTTATGAAATGACTGTGCAACAATATTTTCATACTAATGTAAATAAAATACTATCAGAGTTTGGGCTAATGCCAATTTGACTTTTTATACGGTGTGCAAAAAATATTTCGGAGAAAATTAATAATAATATCACTTAATTTTTTACCAATTATTCTTTATAGTATTTTTGTTTTCTACTAAATTAATTAAATAAAAAGAAGTTATACACATACATACACACATACATACATACACACACACGAACATATTTTTTAACTAAAGAAATAGATTCTTCAAATTTCGGTATGTAAATGCCACCAACCAACGCACCATGATCGAAGTTGAGTAATTTACGGCCGAATACTGAAACGTCACTCAGATGCAACAGTCAGCTGAAGCGCTCTAAAATCTAAGCATCTGCTAAAAAAGAAAGTGGTATACACAAAAGCTACTCAAACGTTTGGAAGCCATTATCAGCTAAGCAGACCTAAAGTAATTTACGTCATTTCCTATCATTCACGTTCATTCAATAACCTCTTTTTACTATACATATAATTTAGTTAAAATAACATAAAAAATAAAAGTTTTATTTATTTTACAATTTATTTCATTATTCCGTGATAAAATCATATTTATTATAAAAAATAATGAAAATAAACGTAAATAATTACCAACAAATCGTTATAAATTTTCGTGGAATGAATCGTTTTTGCTCGGGTATAAAAATACCTATTTATTCTGTGGCGTGGGCCCTACTCACACATTGCGACTTTTTTCAACAATACAACCGCCGCGTTTTTTCAGCCGCGCGATTGCTTTGCGACATGAGTATCGATACATGCGCGCGTGAGTAGCGATGCATACGCACGTTTGAATCGATTCAGATGTCTGCCTGTGCCTATCAACGAAATACTGAACGTTGTTTCATTGAGTTTGTATTAATGCTGTATCGCATTTGTAACGATGCTGTTTCGCGTTTGCATCGCGACTGTTACACTACAGCTACGCCACTAGCTATTGACTTGTCACTGCATCGCGATTGTATCGCTGCAAAACGTCGCAATGAGTGAAGGGCCTTTAGGAAGAGACACCTCTATGACCAATAACCCTCCTTTTTGTTTCGCTGTAGTCGGGTAAAAATGTATAGGCTCCGTCCCGATCTACTAACATAAATGGAATGGAACTGATGCTATAATATACCCAAAGTATCCACTATTTCATTAAAATCCTTTTTTTACAATGAATCAGTGGAATATATGAAAAAAATAAAACAATTTGTAATTCACTGCCAAAAACGTGTAAGCGTAGAAGCGGGTTTTTGCAGGATATTTTATGCAGGCACCAAAAGCAAGAAAGATCAACGTTGTGTAATTCTTCACTGCACATGCCAAAATAATACATAGGTGAAAAGTTATTGATTTTAGTGTCTGTAGATAATAATAATTTATTTACAGATTAAGAAAAAGAGATTCACTCAGAGATTTCTTCAAAGATATAGATATTTTAACCTTACCATCCCAATATATTTTTGATAACATTATGCATGTTAGGAAAAATATTTCGTCTTTCAAAAAGTTTGTGATGTCACAGATATATCCCTGAGAAACAAACATAACTTGTACGTTCCAGGGCACAGACTGGCTAGGGTTAGGAAATCATTTGTGGGAAACTGTATACGCTATTATAATAAAATACCAAAATCTGTCCTTGATATGCCTGACAATAAATTTAAACATTATATTAAGGAGACACTTTGTAAGAAGGCATATTATACGACGGATGATTATGTAAATGACAAAAATGCGTGGCCCGAGCCTGGTACAGTGACCTCCTAAGACTGTCATATTACTCTCTAGGTACTTTGTGTACTTTTACCTTTTTCAATGACATTTTATTTTATTAATTTATAATTTTTATTAATTTATAAATTTGACATTTAATATATATACTCAATGTATATTCGTCTACATATACAGTTATTTAATTGTAAGACATATGTTGTAAAGTGACGTCTTTGGAGAAAATGCAGCAGTGGAGTTTGTTGCGCCGCCTCTTCTCCACTTGCGCTTTGGAGGCGGTGGTAAACTTAGCTTTAAGTAATTTTATGACGTCAACTAACTAAAAAATAAGAAAGTGACGATTTATAAGTGCTATTTTTAAGCCAATATAAATAAAAATATTTGACTTTGACTTTGACTTTGACTTTTGACTTTAATGTATCGATAAATACATTATTTTAACATCAGAATCAATACGATCACAGATTTGGGAGACCTCGCGACCACTCTTAGATCTCAGATGCACCCAAGTCGGTTTGACAATGGTTTGACAGTACATTTGACAGCAAAAAAATTTGAGTAGCCTTTCAGTATACGAATTTTGCACTGAAAGGAGTTTGAGACCTATTTAGTTTCGAGTTCTCTCAAATCTAAAACGTGCTCAAAATTGACGTTTGAGTATACCAATTTTGCATGTAAGACCGTCTCAAACATTTAAGATGCCGTCAAATACTTGAGTGACGTTTCAGTATTCGGCCGTTAGACATTCTTTACATCAGAAAAAACTTACTTAGTTTTTACCGGATTGGTTGGTTAGTTGAAGAAAGATAAAATAAAAATAATATTTTTTATTGCATCTATTTTTTCTGCAGACCATACTTGCGTCTATGAGACCGAGTGACATGTTTTCTATTTGTACATCGATTATCAAATTACTAATCAAATTACTGATTATCTTTTACCCGCGGTTTCGTCCGCGTGAATTTCCCCACAAGGATTTTCCCGGGATGAAATGTACGTACCCTATGTCCTTCTCACTACTTCTATGTGTATGCGAAATTTCAGGAAGATTGGTTCAGTAGATAAAGCGTGAAGTTGTAACAAACAAATAAATGAATAAACAAATATATATATTTTTTTTAAATAAATATATATATTAGTTAGGAATTGCGATAGTTAGGATACATAATATAGATAAACATTCAAGACCCAGGCCAAACTGAAAAAGATCTATTTTCATCTTGACCCGACCAGGGATCGAACCCTGGACCACTCCGGTGTACGGTGTCCGGTGTACTAGTACGGCGTGATGGCCGTTGGGCCACGGAGGTCGTCAAATGGAGGAAAATGATTTCTATAGATATGTATGGATATATTTTTTGACTTTTATTGCAATGCTCTTAAAATAACTAAACTTGCCTTTAAATAAAATCAAATTTATATCAGTTTACATCTACAAAAAATTCCTTATCTAATAGTCGAAACTGGCATAAAAATCCATAGCGTACGTGGTTTAGGAGGAAGTAAAGAGTTTAACAGATGAGAGGTAAAGTGACCTTCATTTATTCTTGTAATGTACAAAAGCACAGGTACAGCCGGGTAGATTACTGTATGTTTTTCTCTATGCTACATAGGTAAACAAAGCGGCAGGAATATTGACAGATGCGGAAACAGAGCGACACGACCTCCTGCCGTCTGAAAGCCAGTGGCGAGACTGCCGCCCGTCGCCCACGCACAGAGCCCCGCTATGAAAAATGGGCGAATGATTTTTGCATTTTATAAACATTAGTATAAGAAAAATGTTGCTCAATTTGAACGAAAAACTAAGCGATTTGAAGTATAATAAATGGTGTTCCTCTTTTGATGTAAGAAGAAGAAGAATTTTCCCAAACCGTCATTGCCATTTCGGAACAGTAAGGAAATTATAAAAATGCATGTCGTTCCGTTTTTATTTTTTTTCATATAGTAGTTTTTATCTTACAATAAAAAAATAATCTGAAACAAATGTTCTTTAAAAGAGTTGATAGTACACATATATTTTTTTCTAGATTTTTCTGGCTAACCACAGCTGAGCTTTAGTCCTTACAAAAAACACCATTTCACAGAACAACGGCAATCCAAACGCCTTAAGGCATTTATGTGAAGCGGTGGTGGCCAAGTGGTGATGACACCCGCGCTGAGGCTGGATAGGACCGGGTTCAAATCCTACCTGCGTCACATGAGTTTGTAGACCAATCTGACTCATTTATGGTAGTTTTCTCTTAGACCACCTGCTTCCGGTGAAGGAGAAAACATAGTGAGGAAACCTGCACATTGAGCTGACTGTTTAGTTTACTAACAGTGTGTATACGACTACTGCCACTAGATGGCGGTAGTCGTTAAGAAATCATGTCAGGTGAATCTTGAAGGCGACACTCCATAAAGAAGGCATTTATACAATCATTTTTTTTTTTTTTTAATTTCAGGAAATCGCACTTTTCGGCGAGTTCTCCATCCGGGAGACGATGATTTACTTCGGCTGGATTGCGGGCATGGACACCAAAGACGTGGAAATGAGGATAGACTTATCATCATCGCGCTTCTTCAGCTTCTAACGTCTCCAGGTACAGAACAATCTTCTTCTACTAAGGAAAAAAAAATATCCAAAAGGAATGGCGCATCTTCCTCTCTTTTTTAGGGTTCCGTAGTCCGGCAAGGGAATCCTTATAAGATCGTTCAGTCCACAGGTTCAGTCCGTCCGTCCTAGTCTGTCACAGCAGAATATCTTCTACGTTTATGGACTGATTTGCATGTATCTTGGTTCGAGGATACTTCACATATAGATCTCATTTTTAACAATACAAAAAATTAAAATTACCCCTTTTTAAGGGTACCTCCCCATACTACATGTATGGGGCAGGTACCGTAGGTAGAGTAAGGGGGGGGTGAATTATTTTTTGAGTGCACCTTCTTGTGTGGGGTATCGTTGAAAAGGACTATGAGAAAATAAGGTAGGGTTTCTATACAACACTTTTTATCATCTTTACTGCATTTGCGAGATATAGCCACCAAAGTCGTTTACACGGTACCCCCCCCCTGCTAATTTCTAAGAGTCTTGGAGCCTATAAACTTCAAATCACTCACGTGAAGAAACAGGCGCGGAAGAGCTCTTCTTATTTAAAATTGTTTCGGGTATCCTGTGATGAGATACTTTTTGAAATTATAAATAAAAAAATAAA
This sequence comes from Ephestia elutella, assembly GCA_018467065.1. Classification (NCBI taxonomy): domain Eukaryota; kingdom Metazoa; phylum Arthropoda; class Insecta; order Lepidoptera; family Pyralidae; genus Ephestia; species Ephestia elutella. The sequence goes on along the minus strand of CM031576.1, from coordinate 861,971 downwards.
CCTAGTTAGATACGGGAAAAGGCTAGGGAGATGATGATGATGCAAGAAATGCAAAACAGTGCGGTGCCAAAAATGACTACGGAGACCCTACTTTATGCATGGTCCGAGCACGCACTTGTAGCCGGTTTTTTTTTAGTTTTAAGTCATCTATGTATCTATAACATATAATTTTTTGTGTGCACAATAAAGTATTCTTGTTGTTGTTGTGCCTCCTCATCTAGATAGATTGTTGCAGACACAGACATATAATAATAGTGCCCACTTCTGTGTTTGCAGACAACATAAATAAAGTCGTCCTACCAGGATGTAAAAAAAGTTGGAAAATTAGAAATATTGTGTCTTGACAGCTGTCAGCGTAACAGTTATGACCACGATCACGAGTTAAGTCGCTATTTTCTGGTGGGCAAAGGTTTGTCCAACAACAGTTCCAAGAATAATTGATTATATACACAAATTCTTGTTTTTATTTGCAGACCTATACTGCAAAGAACCTGTCAGGTGAGTCAACAACTTGAAGGGTGTCGCTGGCTGCAGCTCTGATTCACGACCCTGAACTGTTGATCCTGGATGAACCCACAGTGGGGGGTGGATCCTGTTAGCTTAGGCAGAGGTCAAATGTAGAAACTACTTTGCTATCTCCTCTACTTCTATCGTAATCTACTATCGTAGCGTATCGTATGAGATGGAACTCCTGCCTGCATCCTGTGTCTATAAAATCAAAAAATTCTTTTTTGAAACTTGGCCTTCGAAAGAGAGCTCTTTTTCACGTCGAAAACTAATTAATTAATCGTAATACATTATGTCTCAAAGCTACCGCTACTACTAGCATTTTGGAACGACCACTGCTGAGAAGAAATACCGAAACAAACTCATGAAATAGTCTTGGTCGCCTAACACCTCTTCAAGCACATACAACCTGACTATCTTCAAAACCAGAGTGAATAGGCTGCTTCTGGGTAAGCTCGCTACACCATAGACCTCATCTTTGTTCTCGGGAAAGATTTTGGTCAAGTAAAAAGCAAACCTATATTTTGCTTTAAATTTACCTCTTAGATTCAACGTATTATGCTTTATTTGTTTGAAACAGACTAACTACTCTGTATATTTTTTAAAAGTGTCTTCGTTAAGCTCACTGATTTTCGTCGAATGTCCTACGAAAATGTATGCTTCCATTGTACCAAATTTAGGACGAGAGATTTGGGATACATAGTTTGAAAATACAACTCTGACTATTTTTAAAAGGACAACAATCACAGACGTATCGTAAACAAAACACCTGCCACACGGGTGCTCTTTCGCACGAATGCCAATTCGGGACGAAAGCTTATATTTTTTTATGTAGGACGAAAATCAGCGCCCTGACCGAAGCAAACCGTTTTAAACCGTGTTATAACTTCCAGCATTTGGGACCACCTGGTCAGAAATTACGAAAGGCAGGAAAACAACTGTCATCATCACCACTCACTACATCGACGAGACAAAGCAGGCTAATATTGTAGGTATACTTACCTATTTTTTTGATTTTTTACAAAACAAGCAACAAGACTTGGTTTTATCCACTTTGGTCACCTATAGACTCCTTTGTTTCTGTGTATTGCAAACAATTTATAACAATACATATACAATTACTATTTTTATTAATTTGGCAACTCCTTATTACACTTTGAAATATAATATATGACAAAAAATTAAAGAAATTTAAAAATATAAAAGGGGGGATCACATCAGTAGCGAAGCAACTACTACCCTGACCACCTGACCACCGTCAGAGCTCCAGCGAGAGGAATCGCCTTACAATGTGGGCCATGCCCAAGAGAGCAACCTTCTGGATAAATTATATCTTCACTGGATTTATAATAGTTTAGGTCAAGAGTTAGATCTCTTGACCCAACTATTATTATTACCATTAGAAATAAATAATAATATTAATGATGAGTTCATTATTATTGAAAATCAACGATTTTGTTAGGTATATCTACTTGCATAGGAATCTGTAACGTAGAATTAAGTTCGACAATTAACTTGGACAACCAGGCTCATTCATAAATAATTTAAAAACTTTCATAATAACACTTAGATATTAAGCTCTTAAAGTTAACTTTAATGAGATTTTTAATTCCAATTCTAACTTTTTAACTTTAAGTAAATTGTTCTCAAATTCTTTTACCAAAGTTTAACTCTGAATATTTTCCATTGAGCGCCAACTGAGTGAATGCAAAAGTTAATTTTCAATGATTACTTAGACTATTCAATGATTACTTTAAGTTACAGACAGTACTTAAAGTTACAAGTTTATATAAAGTAGTAGTTATCCAAGTTCAAGTCCAAAAAAAAATACGATTGACTTCCATCTTGTCGACGAAGAGGCGCATATTCAATGATGTCTCTACCAGTGATCAATGCCGTAAAAACAGGAAGCGATCACCGATTGGTAAGAGGCACATTGAATCTTAGAATAAAACTCGAAAGGTGTCGACTGATAGAGTCTACGCTCCGACCAGCATGCCTATCCAGCTCCAAAACCCCGAGAGCTTTCAGCTCGAGAGTTGCAGGAATCGCTTCGAATGCCTGAGGAGACTGCGAAAATCTATGGACGATTATAATGACAGGTTTGTACAAGAATTGTCCAAACAGCAGCGCCCTGGGTTTGAGGCCTTCAAAACCCGCTGTTTCTAAATCACGTGGTTGATCGTCATCTTGTCGCTTCAAACAATCGCTAAGTCCATTGTGTAGCATCGATGTAGTAAAATTCGAATTTGAAGCATTCGCGCTATGGAATCGCTACGACGTAATAAAACTTCGTCTAAGGCCGCTGTTATTTGTTTCTCTTTCGCAAATAAAAATAAGAACTTAATCATATTCAATGACAAACATGAAAATGTATACCCTCATTATGAATGTTTGTTATCAGAGAAAAATAGTCTACCTCATTAGGTTTCCGAAACATACATAGGTACACTAATTTAAACAAATTGCTCAGAGTACTAATAAAATATCAGCGAATTTTTTTCCCGCTACTTTTTATTTTTACGTTTTCCTATAATAGAGATTACAAACACTTATCGAATTCTATTTCTATTTCTAGATATCTGGGATAAAAATATAATTTTTATAGGAACGGAATTATGGGGAACTAGCTGGCGCCCACGGCTTCGCTCGCATTAATCCTTTCTTAGCATCCGCTAACCATACATCTTACATCATACTAGGTATCCGCCTACTGTCATAACATCTACCTGCATGCCAAATTTCAGCCCGATCCGTCCAGGGATTTGGGCTGTGCGTTGATAGATCACTATGTCAAGTTAGTCAGTCACCTTTTGAGTTATATATAAATATATTGTAAAAAGTCTAGTTGGCGATAATAACTTGGATATTTAACGTGGATTGCATTAAAATATTTAAAAAAATCTACTTAAAAGCTTTTTTCTTTTCCAAATGTTATTTAGTATCTCAGGGCATTTATGATGATAAAATGAACCAGTAAATCTTATTTGGGCATTCTAAGCCGGACTCAGTGCGCCCGTTGTGGGATGCAAAACAACGGGTGCATGCATGTTCATATGGAAATTTTATAGAAGGGGGAATGCCTGTGGCCTCTCCGTTGGATAAATGCTCTAAGCTTGTAATCATATATTTACTTTTCACACACTTTTAACCATAGAGCAATAATTACTTCCGCGCGCGCGGCACGGAAGAGTCCGTGTTGCTCTTTTGCTTTTAATCTAAGGGCTTTTAATTTTAAAAAAGAGGTAAAGAGGATCTTGGCCCTACCTCTTTTTTGTCTCCCTATCAAACTTCTCACTTAATATTGCAATCTAACATCAAGTGATTTTTTTTCTCTCTGTCCAAGATACATTTTCATGATTTTTCTTCCCAGATTGGTCTGATGCGCGGTGGTAGGTTCCTAGCAGAAGAGGCGCCTTCCGAGTTGATCCGCAGGTACCTGCAAGCATGACAGCTTTAAAGATGTCTTCTCTGAAGCTGCATCCGTGCTGCAGAACATGGGCAAGCGGAGAAGGTCCAGCATCTTAGCTGGTGTGGTGGATAAGGTGGATGCTGCCTGGCATTCCTGTGAGTTGGATTCATACTCCAAAATCTTTAAATTATGTATCTTATACTTAGGATAAGGTAGAACAGCCACTTAGAGAGGATGGTGGTGGATGAGTCGTGCGGTAGAAGAAAACTTGCATGGGTAAGCCTAAAGATGTGTCAACGTCTACGGGTGAATCGCCATAAGTATCGGCTGGATCGAGGAAAAATGGCTGGATAGGATATAAGCGAGCTGCACGCTTATTAGTAGGAGGTGGCGCAGGACAGATCAAAATGAAGACTTATTTTATAGGAGTGCTCAAGACTCACTTTAGGTCACTGGGCGTCATCTTAAGTAGTTCTACCAAGAAGTCGGAGTCTAATCCTTTCGGAAGCTGACGGCTGCTGCTGTTGGTAAAAAAAATGATCGATTTATCTATGAATGAAAGAGGTTACAGAATATCTCTCCCAAAATTAGCAAGGTTCTAGAAAACAATTTTTACGCAAGCCATCTGTGAAATATCGTATCTTCAGACGGATCCTTCTTTTTATGACGTTTCCGCATCAGTACACATTTGGCAATTTGACATTACACAGCCCAATATTTCCAGAACCCAGCAGCAATAGGGACTGTGAAGAGGCTTAGAGATCGGAGCGAGATTTCCGGGGAGTTTGGAGACAACGTCTCCATGAGCAGCAAAGGCCGTGTGGTGGTGACACCAGAGCTCCTGGCGCCAGTGGAAGCCTTGCCACCTGAAGAAGAAGTCCAGAGGAATTGCATCGAGAGGATCAAGCCCATGAAATGGCATCACATGAAGGCTCTCATTTGGAAGAATGCATTGAGCTTGTTCAGGAATTTTGGGTAAGTTTGCTATATTTTTCCCGCCTCTCTATTGACAATGGTGGTGGTGATGTTGGAGCTGCTAGCGCTGCTCGAGGCTCTCCTGCCTGAAGAAGAAGTCTAAAGCAATTGCATTGAGAGGAAAGCCGATGAAATGGCATCACATGAAGGCTCTTATATGGAAGAATGCGTTGAGCTTGTTTAGGAATTTTGAAAAAGACTAAAGGAACTGCATCGAGAGGATCAAGCCCATGTAGTGGCATCATATAAAGGCTCTCATTTGGATGAATGCGTTGATCTTATTAAGGAATTTTGTGTAAGTTTTCAGGTAAAACTCTTGACAAACGAGTAGGAATTGAATCTGGGACCGACCACTAAACCACTGTCGCTTCTCAAACTCAAAGGATGACAGAAACATATGGAACTTTCTGTAATTATTCTAATACAAATACTAATTTACCAAATTAATCCAATAATAAAATGAAATAAAAACGAATTTTTACGAGACTTTGTATTGGAAAAGGTGAAAATCCACTTAGGCTAAAAGCAATAAATAATGTTAGAAGGTGTTGAACCTATTACACGGCTTTAAAAATGAAGCAATTTTTTATATATATTTTAACCTTTAGATCCTAAGATAAAACCTAAATTATATTTATTTTCTAAGAGCCCCGCCGCGGTTTCGATTTCGGTTTCGCTGGAATTTTTGGTTTCAAAGATTAGCTTACTCGCGGACAGGTATTTTCGCGATGGGATAGAAATTTCGGGATAAAAACCCTACGTATATTTCAAGTTTCATTCCAACCGTGTACTATATTTAATTAAAATCCACCCAGTAAGATTCTGCATGATTGACTGACAGACATCCTAACCTAACTCACCTACAAATAACCCAAATTTAATAAAAAAAAAATCTGCATTTATAATGCTAGCCACGCCACGGGGTTTTGCTCCCATGAGAATTTCGGAATAACATATGCCATATATGCCTTTCCCGGTATTTTTCTACTGGTGTGTCAAATTCAGTTTAAATCCATCCAGTAAATTTTGCGTGATAGTGTAACAAACATACAAACTCATACCCAAACTTTCGCATTCATAACATCAGTAAGAAGTCGGATTATTAGGAAGTATGGCTATAAAATCTGGATAAGTAATGGATAATAAACAGTACTATTCACCCCCAGGGTCCTCGCCTTCATTATAGGTCTACCTGTGATGCAGATGATACTATTCTGCATAGCCATCGGCCACTACCCCGTAGGATTGCCCCTGGCCGTCGTCAACTATGAAACTAACAACAGCCTGGCCCTATGCGACTACGACAAGAACGTATGCCCTCAAGATAAGGAGACATATGAGTGGAACATTACGTTCTTCAGCTGCCAGTATTTGGATCAGTTGAAGAAGCGACAGGATAATTTAGTGAGTAAATACTTCTACTAAAGGTATAAATAAAAATAAACATATATGCCAATCTACTGGAAAAGGTACCTTATGGTCGTAGAGGCTTACGACATTGTGATTATTATAAGCTAAGTAAACTCGTATAATTTGTTTTTCTGAACGACAATCACCATAAGGTACATTTTCCCGTGGATTGACACTATAGGTACTTACGGACAAATCACACAAATTAAGTTAGCCCCAAAGTAAGTCTGAGACTTTGTTATGGGATACTAACTCAACAGTACTATATTTTATAACAAACACATATGAAGATAAACGTCCAAGACCCGGGCCAATTGAAAAAGATCATTTTCCATCTTGATCCGAACTGGGATCGAACCCTAGACCTCCGGTCTGACAGTCCGGTGTGATGATCGTTAGGCCACAGAGGTTTTCAAAGGTGCCTCGCCTCTATCTCCAAATTGTGTGTAGGTTAGCGATTAGTATATCCTTATTGTCTTTAGCTTTGAGGATCTATAAAAAAAGTTAAAAAATAAATAAAATAAAAATATATTTTGTCGGTTGCTCATCGATCTGCCCACAGTCAAAAGTATCTTATTAAATGGTCTTGTGTATAAAAACCTTTATAAAAACTTTCGCCCCATTGCGGCCTTTTGGGGGTTGACTTTTGAATAAAAAGTAGCCTGTTTGACCTTGGGTCTTCTACTATATTCATACAAAATTTCATTCAAATCTTTCGACGGGTTTGGCTGTGAAAAAGTTGCAAATCCTAACTAATATTATAAACGCGAAAGTGAGTTTGTCTACTTTTTACTTGATATTTGATTGTTTGTTTGTTAGCTCTTCACGCTTTATCTACTGAATCAATCTTCCTGAAAGTTCGCATACACATAGTTAGAAGTACTGAGAAGGACATAGGGTACCTTTCATCCCGGGAAAGAGCACTGTTCCTGTGGCAAATTGACGTGGGCGAAGCGGCAGGCAGAAGCTAGTCTGAAATAAACATTTATTTACTTATTTTTTAATTTATTTTCTTTATTTTTTTAAAGGTCTATTTCAACACCGAGCAAGAAGCGATGCAAGCAGCTAGAAAAGGCAAAGCGCGAGCGGTCCTGATCATCCCGTCCAACTTCACGACGTGCCTGCAAGACAGGATGACGGACCCAAGACATACAGACAACTATACTATAGACAACTCCGTGATCACTGTGCACATTGATGATACCGGTAAGTTTTGGTTTTGACTGTAGAAAAAGTGTAATGATTTCAGGGCTACTGTAATTATTTTTATATTTCTACTAGCTTTCGCCCGCGTGAATTTCCCACGGGAACCGTGTCTTTTCCCGGGATGAAAGGTATTTACCCTGTGTCCTTCTCCGCACTTCTAACTATAATGTGTATGCAAAATTTCAGGAAGGTTGGTTCAGTAGATAAAGTGTGAAGAGGCAACAAACAAACAAACAAACTCACTTTTGCATTTATAATATTAGTTAGGATTAGGATTTTCAGTACCGTAAACTGCTGCAACTTATCCAACTACACACAAATTTGCCTATTTCATTTGAATGAATTACGATATATCGCATTCGCTTGCTTTATTCTCGTTTTCTACCATTCTGTAGTAACTATTCATTATTTGGGCAACATATTTTTCATTTTTTATAAGATTATTAATAATTTTTGATTAAAATAATGAGACATTATTACCAAGAAGCATTAAAATTGTGACTTTTTAATGAAAATAGTCATCTGGTTTTTTTCTTTTATAAAAAAGTATTAATAATAATTTGTATTCTTTTGGACAACCCTATAGTCAACGACATTTTTGTATGGAAAGTCTGTAGAACCTGCTACAACTTGGCCTAGTAGCTGTAATAAAAAATATACAGAATATTGCACTGATTAAATTGGCAGGGACAAGTAGGTTGTCTCATGCACATGAAAAAAAATTAACGGAAACGATAAGTACAATAAGTATCGAATTATCCTTCTAGGCAAACTTGTGTCTTTTACATACAACTTTGCCTACGACTTTAAGCCCTTGTAATTCAGAAAATTGGTGGAAATTAATAAGATTTGGGGTCTCAATAGCAAGCCATTATGTCTGTCTTCCATTTAAAAACAACTGAGAGTCAAAATTATGAATAGATTCCGAGAAAATCGCAAAAAACGTCAAATTCCGTGCAAAGTCGCAGCAGTTTACGTACTTGATTATTATCAATGCAGAGACAAAACCATTTAACCTAGAATCTTGAAATGAATTGAAATTGTTGAATTGAATTTGCAGATAGCAGTTCTTTACATAAAAAATTGCCTTCGGCTTCATCCGCTGTGGAATCCGTTTTTCACATCGTTCGAAATTCCCCCCCAAAAAGTGGGTAAAAAACTACATTTCACGCGGGTGAATTAGAAGACAGAAGTTAGCAGCTTATAAGATGCATAAGCACTAAGAAAGGAATTTTGGAAATTTCACCCCTAAGGGTTGAAACAGGGGGTGAAACTTCATATTAAATTTCGGGCAAACCCAGGCTAAAACCAGTATTTGTTGTAAACTAAAAAGAAATATACTAATACTGTGAAATAATTATAATGAATGGGACTTCTATGAATCAGTTAGCCAATATTAATAAACATTTGAATTGCAAAGAAATAGCGGAACGGGGCGTAATGAAAAGGGGCCAAATATTTACATTAATTTCTTACGAAGGATGGGGTCAACAACCTTTATATTGCGCGAATAAATATTGTTTTTTGTTCCCCATCAATTAGCATATTGTAATGGAAAGCATATTATCTAACTTTTCAAAATTAGTTTTTTTAAACTCGTGCATACAAAACCTTTTGTACCAGTTAATTAAAAACCTTCAGAAATAGGAAAGCGCTGAACACTTTTTACGTAATTTACATTTAAATTAGATTTAGACCAATGGGCCAATCAAAATCATCGGCTTTTTTGATTATTTTTATTACTGGCATCTATTCAAATAAATTTCAACCCTATGAGATAATCCATAAAGTATTTTTTGCAAAACTCTAAGCTAAAAATCCACATTTTAGGATTCATTCCAAATTACGTGCGAAACGCAGCTTCTTCCGTCCTTTTAATGTGACATCTCCGATTATTACAAGATCTGCATATAAATTGTATCTATTATTGATTCACGGAACGTTTCGGATGATATTATAACTCCCCACGCAAAAGAGGGGTTTCTAACGAAAGCTTAGAGAGAGGTGACAGATGATCATGACTTGACAATTACTTTTGATACAGTCCAGTCAATAGTCAATTGTTTTTATTTAAATAGGCTTAGAAATATCACTTTTTTTAATCTTCATATTTTTGTTTTATAGTTAGTTGATGTCATAAAATTACTTAAAGCTAAGGTTTCCACCGCCTACAAAGCGCAAGTGGACAAGAGGCGGCGCATCAAACTCCACTGCTGCATTTTCTCCAAAGACGTCACTTTACAATATACTATGTCTTACAATTAAATGACTGTCACCTATATATACCTAACTATAAAGCATTTTACAAAGTATTTTGTTGCAATGTTAATTGCATTAATTTTATTTCTATATTTTGTGAGTACCTAATTAGTTAATATTTTTTAGTTGCACTTTATCGCACCATTTTTACTTTACATACTCTCTGTTTCGATGGCTTAGAGTGAAAACCTCGGATGTGATACAGTTTTGAAAAGAAACATCCGAGGTTTTCGCCATCGGTTTGGTCTAATGGTTCACTGGTAAAAGAATGCCATATGGTGTTAAGTTCACCATTTGAACATTTTGTGATTTTGTGCAATAAAGTAAAAAAAAGAAGCTTACTGGCGTATCCGCTCTTTCTCCACTTGTGCTTTGGAGGCGGTGGTAACCTTAGCTTTAAATAATTTTATGACGTCAACTAACTAAAAAACAAGAATTTGACGATTCAAAACTGCTATTTTTAAGCCTATTTAAATAAAAACGATTGACTTTGATTCAAAGCGAGAAAAGCGGAAAAAAGCGTCACGTGAATAATTTTTTTTAATGTCACACTTTTATTTTTTACTGCCTACAAGAAATTAAATATTCCATATTACGTGTTGTCCACAGATAAGCAAGTGGAATGGATGTTGACACGAGATCTCATGACGGCCCTGTCCAGCACTACCGAGCATCTGACCAAGATCTGCGACTTGCCTCTAAGAATGATGACTCTTCCAGTCAATGTGAGTACTTTTACCCTTTATTTTTTAAAATTAGGAACTCACTGCACTGACAGTTGCTCAAGGCGTCCAGTAAGCTAAAAGTTACACATATACATAAGATAGTGAAACAAAAATAGAAAGTACAATGGCGGACTTATCCCAAAAAGGGATTTCTTCCAGTCAACCGAAAAAAAGTGTTTGAAAGGAATAGGTATCTCTTTGGCGAATGTGGGGGTATACTTCCCATCACGTAAAAAGGCCGCTGGTAGGTGAGGAGAGGGTGAAACTTGCGCATGGGTACGACGGACGAACCAATCGCGCGCGCCGGATGAGACCCGCCCGACCCCAGCTCACCGCATAGACCGATATATCGCCTACTGCGCAGCTTAACCGCCAGCGCCTTTTTACGTGACGGCAACTATAAGGCCCGGTCGTCTCCAGAGTAGCTGAACTTTTTATCGCACGCCAGAGCGTGATAGTGACCTATTCTGCGATGACAAAGATAAATTATTACCATAGGTCATATAAATAGAGGCTAGAAAGTATCATATTCTACGCTTGGGCTATCAGTGACTTGTATAATAGAGTTACGCATAGTCTTTAGCAAGTGACCCGTTAAATAAAGAATCTTTTTCGACTCGCTATTTGTATTATATTGCTGCCCACGCCATTCAGCTCGTTTTTCATTGTGTTGGTAAACAAATAAATTGTTTAGTCAGATATTGTGGCGGTAAAGTATTTTTTAAGTAAATATCTCAACAATCTTTACGTACCTACGTACTTTCAATACATACATACATAATATAATCATGCTTTTTTCGGTGGGAGTAGGCAGAGACTAGCGATTTCCACTTGCTACGTTTCTTATAGATCTCTCTTGCTTACTTACAATATTTTCAATGACAGTGATTAAATGTTTAATTCGACAATATTTTGTAATCATATGTAAACTGTACACCTTATAAGTAGATTTTGCAATACATTACATACAACTTTAAGCTTTTCTAAAAAAAAAAAACTAACTTAATTTTAACAAGTAATGTCGCGTATCTTTTTAAAACTTGTAATCCTATCACAGAATTAATATAAGTACTACGTACAGAAAGGAAGCTCCCTGCCTCTCCCGCAATATGGCGTACCCCGCACCTCTACCCCGTTCATTTGAATCGAGGACACTATGAAACAGGGTTAGCAGCTGCGAAGCGTATCTCAAGCTACTCTTACGTTTCGATTTTGTAGATAGAGAGAAACATCGTTTCATTGAAATTAATTATGGTAAGGTACTGCGCAGTTAACCATTGTTTATCTAATACAAACCAAGAAGGACGTAAATTTTATAAATTTTCGAAGGATGAATACAGGTATAGTAAGCAAAGTAATTATTGTCACTTTCAACATACAACATTGTCGCGGCGTCTTTTTGTACAATATATTTTATAAGTTTTCTATATATGTTTTACGTATTGTATATTTGTTAGTTGACTCGACTGCGGCGAAACCCAAAGGGGTTATGTGTTCCACGGCTATGTTTATTATGTATGTATTAATGTATTTAAGTTCATACATTCACTCGTATCTTAGAAGATACGTGCAATAAATGTTTATGTAAAGTAAACTTAATTTTTATTTTAAGCCTCTCTCTCCCAGATTACATAATCGTACATACTTTAGAATTTTTCGTATCATTCAACTAAAAACAATAAAACCGGCGGCATATTTTACGAAAATCATTGATTTTAATAATGATTTTCGTAAAATATGCCGCCGGTCAAAGGCGCTGGCGACCCCTAGTTGTTTAACGCACACATTGACGTGTTCACGGATGATATCTAGTTTCATTTACGTAAGTAGTAGTAGGTATATTTGACGCCCCGTTTCTATGAAGCTCCCGCCCTGTGATCCTATGTCCTAAAAAATAATTATTCGAAATGGGAAAATTTGTGAATGAAAATAAAGTTCTGATGAATAGGTATAAATTTCGCACCTTTTGTCCCACCAACACTCCCAAGTGAGTTAAGCTCTGACGCAGAAAGAAAATAACAAAAAAAATTTGTGAAAAAACTTTTACCACCCGAATTAGAGACCTAGAAAACAAGGGTTGTGTTTGCTTACTCGATTGCCCCGTATATAATAAATTGTAGGTGTGAATGTGACGTCTGTACGTGGGTTCCATTTTGAATTACTTCTGGCCTACGCTGGGACTCTTGTAATCAGTAAATTCTCTAGGATTTCATTTTCACGCTAAGCTACAGTATGTTTCGACGATACACGGATAGAGAAAGTTTAAAAGTTGTGTGGGGCCGACTCGATACTATTATATTACTACTAGCTTATGCCCGCGGCTTCGTCCCGCGTGAATTTCCCACGGGAACTGTGCTTTTTCCCGGGATGTAGAAGGTACCCCTATCGTCCTTCTCCGTACATCCAGCTAATGTGTATGCGAAATTTCAGGAAGATTGGTTCAAGTAGATATAGCGTGAAGAGGTAACAAACAAACAAACTCACTTTTCGCATTGATAATATTAGTTAGGATTTATTATTTATATATTACTAGCTTTTTCCCGCGGCCTTGCTCGCGGTCTAATCCTTTTCTTAGCGGATGCCTACGTCATAACATGTACCTGCATGCCAAATTTCAGCTCCGATCCGTCCAGTAGTTTGGGCTGTGCGTTGAAGCGATAGATCACTTATGTCAAGTCAGTCAGTCACCTTTGAGTTGTAGATATATAGTATACTAACTTTCGCCCGCGGCTTCCCGCGTGAATGTAGATTCCCACGGGAACAACGTGCTTTTTCCCGGATGTCCTTCTCCGTACTTCCAGCTATATGTGTATGCGAAATTTCAGGAAGATTGGTTAAGTAGATAAAGCGTAAATTGGTAACAAACAAAACTCACTTTCGCATTTATAATATTAGTTAGGATTATATATACTATTTTACCATACTACTTCGCGCAAAATGCTCGCACAGCTGATTTTTTAAAATATCAAAGTCAGTAGGTACCATTCGAAAAGTTGCTTAATATTCTTGAAGTAAGTACTTTTACCTGTGAGAAAAGGAAGAATTAAATGATTTTGAATTCAACTATAAAATATCTTTTTTCCTCTCTAGGTTTTAATAATACTTTAGAATTATTCTCTTTCAATCTTTTTCAGTACCTATTTTGAAATACAAGTACTTACTTACGTTACATTTAAAGTTTTTATATATTGTTTGTTACAGTTCCATGATCCTCTTTACGGCACCAAGGAACCTGATTTCACCGATTTCGCTGGCCCAGGCGTTATTCTTACGTAAGCTCCTAATTTAATTGTCCTAAAAAAAGTTTTCAATGCGAATTTGGAAAATAAAGTTCGAAGAAAGATGTAAGTAGGTTCAATTGCAATTGCGGACTTATCCAATAGGCATATAAGGATCTCTTCCAGTCAATCAGTTGCACTACTTAATCTAACCTTACTTTTCTCAATTTATGTCATTTTTAGCCTACACGCATAACCTAAAAATAGCCGTTTCTGAAAATCGTTTAAATGGCTAAAAAATTGTTTTCTTTATTTGTTTTCTCAAATTAATGTACAATGAGCCACATGAAAAAGTACACCACTTTTTATAGTTCTTTTTTAGGTGGTATACTATTATATGTGACTCACTGTACATATTTATTATTTATTTCTAGGATTATTTTCTTCCTGGCCGTGGCCCTAACTTCAGGCGCCATGTTGGCAGAACGTAACGAGGGTATTCTCGAACGTTCGCTCGTCTCCGGGATAACAGGTAAGGGGTGTTTTGTTTAGTCAATCAATCAATCTATCTATTTATCAATCGATCAATCAGTCAGTCAAATATTTGACTTATAACATAGACATCGACAAAGAGTCATATTTGCAACGAAACTAAACTCCATTTTTTCTTAATGGTCCTATTATTGAAACGATCTTCACAGTACTTTTTGTTGAATTTTGTTAAAATAAATCAAATATTAGTTCAAACCTAAACATTCTAAAGTAAAACATTTATTAACCACGAAAGTAATTTCCTAAAAAGTCTATTTTAATTTATATTGTTGTAAAATCATAAAAAGACATGGTAAGATTGTTTACATAATAGGACAAGTGGGAAAAAACGGACTTTAGTTTTTATTCCCTAAATAGGTACTTATCTGAATTCTACTGAATGTTGCCTATTTAATATTTTAAGTGTCATCTATAAGTTTTATAACATAGTAGATATGATAGGACCGGTCGTTGTGGAAATCCTTGGGGGAGGCATTTGTCCAGCAGTGGACGTCTTTCGGCTGAGAGAAGAAGAAGAAGAAGAAGATATGATAACACTATAACTATTTTAGTGAAACAAAATCAGGAAGAAGCAAGGGTGGATTCTGCCTTCGCTGGGGTTCATATGGTCGAGTGCGTGGTCTATACCTACTCAGAATAACCCAAGAAACCGTGCTGGGATTATTTTGAGTACTGATAAAAATATATACCAAGAAAGCCTTCTTGGTATTAGCGAATTTAGATAGGAGGTCATCGTCCTATCTAAATTCGCCCCTCCTGGGAAGAAAATAATATGTGCAAATATTACAACTGTTAGTCTGATACTGATACTTTCAAAATCTCAGGAAGATGCGTAGACAACTTCTGACTTGGCTATGAAGAAATATGACAAGCATAACTTGTAGTGTAGATAGACCGTTACGATTCTTAACACTCTTTACCTAAAGACCAATTTCCTTTACAGGTACAGAGATCCTGATCTCAAACTTGTAGCTAAGATAGACCGTTATGATTTTTAACACTCTTTATTGAAATACCAATTTCCTTCACGTAATGATTCTTGATCCTCTATATTTAAAGACCCATTTCCTCCGCAGGCACAGAGATCCTGTTCTCGCATGTGGTGGTCCAGATGTTCGTGATGACCGTCCAGTCGCTGATGGTCTTGCTAATCGGCTTCGTCTGGTTCGAGCTGACCCACAAAGGACCCCTTGGATGGGTCATCGTGTTGGTGCTGATTACCGGCTTGTGTGGGATGACCTTTGGTGAGTTTTACTCATCTTCATCTTTTAACCACTACTCTATTTTTACTTCCATGCTTGTCTAGAAACGAAAAGAGCATAGAATGTACAGTCAAATGCAGAGAAACCTGACCCGCTATCTCACCAACTCCTATATCATTGAGGTTTTTCCGAGAAGAGAAGCAGCTGGTATAGTCAGATGACCAGCTGACTGTACCAACTGCTTCTCTTCTCTGAAAAATTGTAAAAGTAAATGGTAGGAACGTCCTTCAAACTGGGAATGTAAATAGGCGATGAACTACTCATAGCAACGTCACTATATCTGAATATCCATTCCATCACTCTATCCACCTAAACGCCTTTGAGTCATGGGTCAGTCTACCTCGTTAAGGATAAGATGTGATACTGTAATCAAGTTTCTTTTAAAATTGAAACACTTCCCTATTTTCATTTGAGCTGACATCTTGCTATGAAAATTTTGTGACAATGTAAAATTGTCAGATGATAAAGACATTTGATTACCTACCTTACTAGCTTGTTTTTATCTTGACAAGGAATCTGGTCCTAAATAAATGTTTCCTAATTTCGGCATATTCACGTCACCACTACAACAAATATATTTCTGTTTTTTTTTTTTTAACAGGTTTCGTCGTATCGTGTGTTTGTGATACAGATAGAACTGCTACATACATGGCGCTAGGGTCTTTCTTACCTATGGTCCTGCTTTGCGGCATCATATGGCCAGTTGAAGGTATGTCTAACAAGTTAGATTTTGAATCAATATCTAGTTAGGAGTTTTTTAATCCAAGTTTTGTGTGTGCGCTACTCGGTTTACTTACGAGACGGGACTCTATACCACGAGCTATGGACCTCAGTCGTCATCCGACCATTATAGCGTGCGTTATTGTGTATTATTAATATTTATGATTTACGTATTACCATTAATTTAATACAGTTTTAAGAACATTGTGTTAGGGATAAAGTGATACTGCATCTGTAATTAACATTCTGGAATAAGGAGACTTTTTTATTTTAATTATAGTGACCTTGAATTATAGTGAAGACGATCTCCGTGGCCCAACGGTCATCACGCCGGAGGTCTCGGGTTCAATCCCCGGTATGGACAAGATGGAAAATGATCTCAGATTGGCCTTGGTCTTGGATGTATATTTGTTATAAAATATAGTATCGTGGAGTTAGTATCCCATAACACAAGTCTCGAACTTACTATGGGGCTAAAATCTGTGTGATTTATCCGTATATATTTATTTGTATTAGAATCCTAATTTATCTTATCTTACAGGAATGCACATTGTCCTCCAATGGATCAGCTACGTGCTTCCACTCACGAAGTCCACCGAGTCCCTCCGGTCCATGCTCCAAAGGGGATGGACCATATCTGTCCCCACCGTCTACTCTGGCTTCATATCTACTAGCATTTGGATCGCTATTTATTTGACGACGAGTATCTTGCTCCTCAAGTTCAAGAAGGGGTAATATAGTTTGTTTAACTTTTTGTCAATCCACGGAAAAAGATACCTTAAGGTTGTTGGCACTTTATTACAAGTTAAGTAAACTTGTACCGAATTGTATCTTTGGTATTTCATTTTCCGTGGATGACATATTATTAATTAGCTTTAAGGTCGTGGCTTTGTTTGAAAGACTGTTTGTCTTCAGTTTACCTTAGTATCTTTTAAATGGACTTATATTTGGCGTTAAATTGTCGCTAGCGTTTCAAATAGCAACTATGTTGAACTTTTAGTTAGGTGCTGATTTGTTAACGATTGTGAATGTAATCACCAAAACTGGATGATTTTCGCTCCATATAGCGCCTTTAAAGTGATTGAAGTCCATATTGCACGATTTTCTTTCGACATAATCGTTGAACAAAATAAAGTCATCGGTTCCTCTATTTGTAATAAAATAGAGGAGATTCGACTCTGATGCCTTTACAATGGTGTTTACTACCACTGCGCCTCCGACACTTATCCACTTTGCTAACTATGAAGTTAGTTTGCCAAGTAACGCCACATTATAAGATTTAAGATTGTAAGTTTGAGTGTGTTTTTTTAAAGTGTGTTGCACATAATTCTGAATGAATCAATTATAATTTATTTATTCATTTAGTAACTCTTTTTTTACATTTTTAAATATAAAATATTACAGAAAATAAATTATAATTATTATTAAAAATATGAGATGAATGTTAAAATATAAAAGATTGTTTGATTATTTCATTTGCAAGTTAAACATAGTTGAGTGAACTATTTTCTACTTTATTTATTTTTTACCAATAAAAATGTAATTTAGTATTTGAAAACCATAAAGCAACACGGATTCCCGCGCGTGGAAATCCTTGTTGCTCGAATGAAGCGATTTTTCTGACAGCTAAATTAAGAAAAAAAAATCAGTATAAAAAAGTCTCGGCAGATGGCGTTTTATTGAAAGCCGAGTCGTAATAATGACTGTACCTATATTGTGCGCTTTTTATTGTCATCCAGAGGCAGAAAAAAAATCACATAACAGTTTGACAGTTGCACAAATCACAATATTGATACTTTTTAGATGTTATTTTATTAGGTTTTATTTTTTTTTAAATGCCAATCCCGTGCATTTTTGCTTTTTGAATGGTCTCGCCTTTTACTAAGCGCCACCTATGAATTCATTTGGAACTATTTTTTTTCTAATTTGGGTCTCGGAAAATCCCTCATTTAAAAACCGATTGTACGAGAGAACAAAATACAATCAAGTTGTTATTAAATTTTGCTCAATAGTTTGTAAGTTTGGGTGGGTTAAAAATGGGTTACTTTTTACAATGTACAGATTTTTTTTCTTATATGAAAATTATAAAGTAATAAAAAAATCCACTAGCTTTTAAAAGGGTATGTTTACTTGCTCATAAAAAGTGCTGTGTTTTTTTAAAGACCATTTTCATTGACATAATATATTTTGTCTCCATTTTTCATGACATTCGGGTATACGTGATTCATTTAATTGTAAATAGGTATTTAATAAATCTTTTTTCTTTGTAATTTTAAAGTACAACAATTCGTGGACTTTTACAATTTTTGTAAATTTGAATTAGGTAGATACTTATTTATATTGTGATAGTAAGTGTAAGATTTTGAAAATAAATATATGGAAATCTTATGTGTTCCTTTTTATTTCGTTTATTAAGGCAGTACTAATGATGGAATGAATAAAAACTTATATACCTAAGTGGTACATAAAAACTTTGATTGCGGACCTCCTCAAAAAATTAAATATTAGGAGCACCCATAACCGAAGAGCATGTATGAAGAGAGTGATGAGTGTAGAGGAAGCAAGAGAGATCTGAAACGATCGTAGTAAGTGGAAATCGCTAGTCTCTGTCTACCCCCATGGGAAAAATGTGTGGTAATATGTATGTATGTATAAAAACTTTTTTTGCTAGGGTAATCATGTAATATTTGATATTGACTTGCTGCTTTTGCCCTCATTTAACTTTAGTCGTATTTCCTCATGACTGAGGGTCATGGTCATTATATGGAATGAAACACACATAACGACTTTTTTTTTTTTTTTAATAATAATAATCTTTATTTTCTTCTCTCACATAGAAATAAACTAAGAAATTATAAACTATATAAACTTAGGTGTACCATGAGGTTACAGAAAAGATGATCTATGTGAGAGACTGGCGTCTGTACTAGGAAAACCTGTATGACAGATTACCAGCCTCTCCAACACTGAACCAGGTGTATACTAAGCTGGTAACAACTAAATTTGTTTACTTTATTTTTATTATATATACTGTTCTATAAATACCGTATAAAAATGTTTATTTTACTAAGTAGGCCCTGAAACATTATGATTAATTATGTGGTCTAAAATAATGAAAAAATAATAAATAATATATAAATACCTATCACAAATCCATAAAATGGGATCTCAAAAATCAGTGGGTCATAGTGCCTAAATTTTATAAGTGCTTAAATATTCCATATAATGTATGTAGTGAAGGATTAAGCAGGTATAATTAATAAGTTTTCTGTGTCATCATAATTGAGGGATTTTAATCCACGTTTGGCGTGTAGCTCTTTTGCAGTTTAGTTTATTAAGGGGATATATTGAGAATAGTTCTATTTAATTAGGGTTGTATATATATTTACCCCTAGAAAACCGAAAAATCTTTTGGGCAAAAACAGTGGACCACAAGTCAACTTCACAAACTCTATGTCTTAAACGCCTATTAAGGCGAAAGTTGTCGGATTGTAATAGTAGCCGTGAATGTTGTCTTAAGATTAAATTAAGTAAAAAAAGTTGTCTTACTGTCAGAACGTTGGATAAAGAATAAAGATCTTGAGTAGGATAACGATAGGGCAGGAAATGGCACACTTTTAAGACTGCTCTTTGAGCTCTTTCGAGCACAATTAGTTTAGTTTTTGGTAATCCCCCCATACCGAGATGCAGTAGCTTAAGATCGACTGACACAAAGCAAAATATACCATTTTGGTAATATTTTGCATCAGCGATATGGCGTAAGTTTTTTAAAAAATAAATATGAGCTTACGGACTCTGGATGCAAGAAGGTTAAGGTGGAGACCATAACTCAGTGCGTGTTGTCCCATCCACAATGCCTAGGTACTTGGGTAATGCTTTGAAGAGTTAATGCAATTTTGCTACAAGAACAAGGTCGTTGAGCTGGTGAACAAGAGTGTGCTGTAATTGAGTAGTAGTCATGAAATGTCTTTGAAATGTCTTTGTTATGTTAATGGAGTGGTTTGCCATTGCCTTCTCCATTTCACTTACACACACCTAGCTGATAATCATCAACCAGAGTGCAGGTTTCCTCACCATAAGTTTTCCTTCACCCGGAAGCAAGTGGTGGGTCGATGGAAACTAACATAGGTAACATGAGTCAGATTGGTATACAAACTCATGTAGCACGGGCAGGTTTCGAACCCTAGTGCACCTTTGCAGCCACAGGCGGGCGCCTTACAACTCGGCCACTCGCTTCACTCATCTAGGACAACGGCACAGAATTAATATACTTGGAAGACAACGGTTAAGGGTTAATGATACGTTTTTAGATTTAGTAGTGCATATAGGTACAGATAAGCGCCGTATCAAATAACTAGTAATTCTCAACGTTCGTCAGCTTAAGGCGATTACCTATTCAAATTAATTGTTTGATAAATACAAACATAGTGTTGTGCACTAGATTAAACTATACATACACGTGTATCCTATGAAAGTAAATACCTATTATTCTATTAATAAGAAAGGTAAAAAAGATTTTATTTTACTTGCAATGCTATGGAAGGTATGTTCATTCGGGTGGAATCTTAGAACTCGAATTTTGAAAGTATATATCTTCCACCGATTGAGCTGACATTTTGTACACACGTTTAGTTTGGATGACAAATGCATGATATGGTATGTGGACGTCATTCTAAAATCCAATATGGCGGACCATCAAAGATGGCGGAATAGTTATTTGGTTATTTGTAATGCATTTCTACAATATGGGTATCAAAATAAAAGGGTTTGTTGAGATTAACAATAAAAGCTTTTATTTTCAAAGTTTTTTACTATTAATTTATTTCTTTTGACGAAGCTTGTTGCTAATAAATAATCATATATACTTCTTACTATTTTCTGAATAATGAAAAATCTGTGTTCCCGAATAGGTTCCCGATATTGTTGTAGCCTTCAAGTAAAGAGCCTATCGCTTTCTTAGAAAGTCGGCAATTACATCAGTTTATTTTTAGGGTAGCTGGTGTCTACGGACTGCGGTGATTGCTTACCCACCATCAGGACAACTCATGAGGGTTTGCCTACTATTCTATTAAAAAAAAAGTAAAAAAAAAATTTTTTCAAAAAATGCCAGATTTTTCAAAAATATAATTAAATAATATAAGTAGGTATTTAACAAAATATTTATGCCTGTTTTTTCATTGAAATTAGTTTTGAAATTAAAAGCAGGATTTTTGTATGTAAATAAATCTATTAGATTCATATTCCTGCAAGACGGGAAGATGGTGTGATCATCCCGCCATCGATGCTCAGATGTTTTATGTATTACCCTTAACGGCAATTTTTTTAGTATTATTCTATGGCATGTATGTCTGATATGCAGGTGTATGATTCAAGGCCTGCGAATTTTAATAGTTTTTTATTATGATAAAGATGTTTCCTGTACTTCTTTTTTTTGAGAGTTACTGTAAGTTTGCCATCAAAGTCAATCTGCCATCAAAAAAGTATATGTAAATTCGTTTTCTCGCATTTTAATCTATAGCATTTCGTAAGTTTGATATGCTGCTATCTTCAAGGTCTATGCAGCACACACCCGTGGACTCTGGCGTATGTGTCTGTGAGACGGAGTTGGCACACAGCTGCGTTGTTGTGGAAGGATTGTTCAGCTATCCTGGTATGAGGTTCACGGCATACCCGTAAACATTATTGAAATTTAGTCATTTTCTAATAAGCTTACTGCTCTTTAGATGTTTCTTGCTTGAGTTTCGTGGCAGAATCATCAGCTGTTTGCAGCGCGGCCGGTTCCGCCTGCGACTATTTGCTGAGTCTGGACCCTTTCTCATCATTTACATATTTTTTATATATTTTTTTTTTTACATTCAACATGCACATTTAAATTTTGTCATATTATATGTCACATTTTTTTACTGCCATTGTTACTATGTTATATGCTTTTTTTTTCAAAGTGTAAATGGTTGAGAAAAAATCATTCAGATATCTATCTATCTATCTGTTGGATGTTTATGCTAGACCTTCTTGATCATGAGGGGTCAATATGTGATACAAACAATTATTTATTGACGTCATATAATAAAATACTTATAGGTGATTTGTAGTTTTTAACCCTTCCAAGATCGTAGGTCACTGCAAATAAATTGAGGACCTTCAAAAGGAATATACTACTAGAAGTAGGTGTGAATAGAGTGAGGAATGAAGAAGAAGCAAGAGAGATTTTGTAAGAATCTTATCACTTCTTATCCCGAAAATCCCAGGGCACTTATACATATCTTGGCATATTTTTACAATTACAATATCACGATGCTCTGGGGGCGGGCAATTATTTTGCAACACGAGAGAATCGCCATAGCAAGTACAAAGGGGTAATGTTGCCAGCCTCCTCAATGTAAAGGGGAGTAATCAGACGGTGCTAGAATCTCTTTTTACACGACTGAGAAAAAAAGAAGTTTCAGGGTTCATGTATGTAAATATGTATGTATGTTACTTTCTTTTATCCCACCATAAGTCCTAACTCGTAGAAAAAGATAGCCGTTGGGGGGACAGAAAGTTCTCGAGTGGCGACCACGAACCTGAAAACGTAGGTTTGGCAGGCACTCCCACTTCGGTGGACCGACGACCTGGTGAAGGTCGCGGGTTGCGCGCATGGATGCGGGCAGCTGCAGGACCGGTCGTTGTGGAAATCCTTGGGGAGGCCTTTGTCCAGCAGTGGACGTCTTTCGGCTGAGAGATAAGTCCTGAACTGCGCTTAACAGATTTTGATGTGAGAGGTATTGTTAGCAGATTCCCTTCTTGCATTCCCCCGAGTGACATAGGCTATGTGAGTTGTCAGTCGTGTTTTTTATTTTTTAATAATTGTAGCTTGTTACCTTTAATGATTTCTGATGTGTGTATTGTATTTTTTGTATGTTTTTGATTGCAAAAATAAACATTATCTAAGTAAATATACAACTTACCTACCATAAAACCTAAACCTTCTTTATATTCCGGACACTTCGTCAAAGAAACAAAATAGGATCAAAGGACGTCTGCCTTTAATATATCTTCCCAATGTAAAAAACCGCAAATGAGCTCTCGATTTTCGCAAGCCAATGAAGTTTTATGAAGTAATAAAACTCCCAGTTTGGTTTCAATTTTTTATTGTGATATTTCTAAGAAATGTGACCAAAGTCGGATGAAGGATCACTGTTTTTGTGAAAATTAATGGAGTATTTTTAAGATAGTCTTTGTGTAATCGCAAAAATTAAGTTGTAAGTTCCGCTCTTATGGTAAATTCTGGATAAAAAGCCGATATGCTATTCCAGCTTCTCTACTATAGGTATACCAAATTCCATCAAAAATGCGCTTCATCGGTTGAGGCATGATTAGTATAACAAACACACAGTCTTTCGCATTTATTAATAGTAGTAGCAGTTGTTAGAAAATAAGATAAATTTTCTTTTAAAAAATAACCTACTACCATTTTAGAGCTCAACTTATTTCCATACTAGCTTTTGCCCGCGGCTTCGCCCGCGTGAATTCTCCACGGGAACAGTGCTTTTTCTCGGGATAAAAGGTACCCTATGTCCTTCTCCGTACTTCTAACTATGTGTATGCAAAATTTCAGGAAGATTGGTTCAGTAGATGAAGCGTGAAGAGGTAACAAACAAACAAATAAACAAACAAACTCACTTTCGCATTTATAATATTAGTTAGGATTAGTTAGTAGTCTTAAATACTAATAGTCAGTATTATTAGTATTTAAGAAAATGAAAGTTAGTTATTTTAAAGTTAAATTTAATAACCTTTGTGCTACCAAAATACATATTGTGTTAACCCTGTAATCTTTATTATACTTAGTAAATATCCAAAAATAATCCATTGTTAAGCTCATAATAGCTTTTATCAAAATAAATAATGTGAGCTTTCTAGAGTTGATTGAAAAATGTATAATCCTGGATTTTCCAAGAATCCATTTTGTAAATTTAATAAAAATGAATGACTGCCATTTTACTTTTTTTTTTTTTTATTGTATTGCGGTATATCGTAAAAATTCGTAGTATTTTACACAATAAGTATGCTAAATTTTTCAATATCCTCTTTTAACGTATTCCTCGGTCATGGTCAATATGTCAAATGATACACACACAACGACTAGGTAGGTATCTTGGCAATGTTAACGGAATGGTTTGCCATTGCCTTCTCCATTATACATATATTATACATATATAAGCTATATCCACCGGGCAGTTGGCGCGTGATTTTCGAAAGCGTGTCGGGGCGCTTGAGCGGCTATAAATGCGAAAGTGAGTTTGTTTGTTTATTTATTTGTTTGTTACCTCTTCACGCTTCATCTACTGAACCAAAAAAATAAAAAAATAAATAAAAAAATATACTTATATAAAAAAAAATTAAAACAAAATAATTAAAATAAAAAAAAATTAAAAAAAAAAATATTACCAACCATTCAATTTAAAAGAAAATTAACTGATTGGCTTAAGGAAAAAAACTTCTACTCTGTATCTGAATTATTTGCGAAATGTTGACATTAATTAGAATATTAAAACTTGACATGTATTAAATTGTATTGTATTATAATTGTAAATTTAATAATTATTATGTAAAATTTGCATGCTATATATAACATAAGTTAAAATATGGTATAAGGATCAATCTCTTCTTTAATCTATCTATCAATCTTCCTGAAATATCGCATAGGTACACATAATTTGAAGTTCTAAGAATTTCATTTTTCTCCATAGGTAAGTACTTATCAAATGAAGTTCAAACTGCGAAATTATCAAATATAATGACTTTTATGTCATCAATTTTTGGGATTATATTTGATAAAAGTAAAATGTGTCTGATAGTATATATATATATCTTCCTAGTGGTCAACACGGTATACCGCGACTAGAAGTACTAAATACCTAAATAAAAAAATGTAATCATTTTCACAAACTTTCAAAACAAATTGTACTTGTTTTTGGAAAAAAGCAGATATTAAATATTTTATCTAATATGAAAAAACGATGTAAGTTTAAACGTGTACCTAAAGATAACCCAAATCGAACATTCTTAAATTAACTCCCTAGAATTTCTTGGTAAATCTGAATAGGGAAATCATACTTAAATATACAATTTCTATATTTCACTTTGCTTATAAAACTATTCTCATAAAGCCATATTGCGGCAAAAATTTGATATAAGCAAAATAATAATAATTTAATTTTACTTGAATCATACTCGTATATACAGATTGACCCGGACTTCAGGAAATGATAATGTATCTTAAAAATTTTAACATATTTCTCTAAAAATTGAGCGTATCGGCAAATAACGGAAACTGTTCGGATGTTACTTACTTCATGTAACATCGCACAGTTTGCTATAATATAAAAGTTTTTTTTTATTGTCTATATGTTACTGTAAAAGCTCGAACTACGGTAAATCCTAAGATTTTTGAGTAAAACCTAAGATTTACCAACTCTTAATGGTAAAAGCCCGAATATTGTTTTGCGATTCGCACTTTTACCACCATTCGCTTGGTAAGTCCTTCAGGGATTTACATTAAAGATGGCATGGTAAATTACTGATT
This sequence comes from Ephestia elutella, assembly GCA_018467065.1. NCBI lineage: Eukaryota > Metazoa > Arthropoda > Insecta > Lepidoptera > Pyralidae > Ephestia > Ephestia elutella. The sequence goes on along the minus strand of CM031576.1, from coordinate 836,157 downwards.
AGATAAGGTTTAGGTTATTTTTTTAAGACCGCCCGGAAAGACTTTGATGGCGGAAAAAGAAGGTAGGTTCAGGTTATTTTTTTTATGACCACCCGGAAAGACTTGAGGGAAGAAGGTTACTCTTTGTTTTATTCACCAAACCCAACATTTACCACCTGTCAGTGGTAAAACCTAGCATGTAGGTACTAAATTCCTAATTGTAAAAGCTCAAAAAAATCATCCCATTTTCATAAATCCTTACATTTACCAACTCATGTCGGTAAATCCTAAGACTTACTCTTAAATCTTAGAATTTACCGTAGTTCGAGCTTTTACAGTAACATATATGTACATTCCAAATGTTTTTTATAATAGTGTAGTGTGGTCGGATACACACACATCTAATAATTCATGTGTGTATCCATCCATCTGTGAGACGAACTACGTGAATAACTGTCAAAACCGAAAATGTTAGACGACCCCCAGGCGAGTTCGAAATGCCAAAAAATGCTATTATGAAATTAGAAAAAATCAATGAAATGATAAGCAACTCCAAATAGGGCCAATCGCTTGCTAGCCTACGAATCACATTCACACATGTTATGTGATGTGTATGTGTGCGTGGCTGCGTCCATCACCCCCGCAAGTGATTCAATAAACCAGTGTGCTATCAGCAGTCCGTTAACTCACTTCAGCCTTAATCGCATATTTATTAATATGCTTCACCACTTACTTTGAAAGTATAGTCCCCTGGCTTGACATCGGTCACGTCGACCCATTGGCAATCGATGTTGTATTGGTACACATCTGAACAGTTGACTGAAATACCTGAAAATATAACAGGGTTGTTTTTCAGGAGCTCTATCGTGATCCTAACTAATATTATAAATGCGAAAGTTTGGTAGTTTATTTGTTTGTTTGTTACCGCTTCATGCTTTATCTACTGAACCAATCTTCCTGAAATTTCGCAAACATATAGTTAGAAGGACACAGGACCACCTTTAATCCCGAGAAAAGGCACTGTTCCCTTGGGAAATTCACGCGGGCGAAGCCGCGACCAAAAGCTAGTTTTTAAATTAATTGAGAAGAATGACTTTCAAGGAAGGTCCACACATAGAGAGCAGCTTCGCGAGGCAAACGCTTTGCGTAGCTGCTCGCTCTGTGTGTATCAGCCTAATTACTTACCTTGGTCTCCATAATTCTTACAAGAGAACTTCTTCTCTACCCCCGGCAGACAAGTGTTGTCTTCCAAACAGAAGGAAGCCTTGTGCCCCTCTGCGATTCTCTTGCCTTTCCCGTCCAGGATGTCAAACGTGGCGAATACTTCCATGCTGTGGTAATGCCTGAAAATCATTTCTCATATGTTCATATGAACCTAATATGCATATACATACAAATTCACGCCTTTTTCACGGCAGGCAGAGACTAGCGATTTCCACTTGCTACGATCCTTACAAATCTCTCTCGCTTCCTCTACACTCATCCATCACTCTTTCATACATGCTCAACAGTTATGGGTGCTCCTAATATATCCTTTTTTAAGGAGGTTCGCAATCTAGTCGTAGTGCGTTGCGTGTAGTTATAGGTTCAACTATAAGATTTGTATGTTTGTAATGGATAATTTTATCATATTCTATCAAAACGTATTTGTCTAAGTTTCCTGCGCGGGGGATTTTCGAAGGGGATTTTGGGAGTCAAAAAACTTACATGTGGCACAAATGCCATTGCCAAAGATGTTTCGGCAGGTAAGGTCTGAACTCATCGTTGCCCATGTTGAAAGAGGCAGCTGTAAACCGCAGCAGTCTTCGCGTTTCGAAAGGCCAGTCTGGGTTCGCAACCTTTACCTGTAGTAAATATTGGTATCAAAGAGAGCTTTTTTAAAATCGAACATGACAGTCATTTTTGAAAATACTAGGATTAAGAATGTGGATGATCATCTTCTCTTTAGAAGGTAATCAACCACTTCTAAGTTGATAAGTTCTTTTTCTTAGTCAATATCTGATCATCATATTCATAGTTTAAAAGATAAGACGACACGACATAGATGTTTCGGATATGAACTTCGATTCAGGCTACTTTTGAGAAAAGGAACGTGCGCGTTTAAAACTTGCATGTCCTACTTTTAATTATGCACTGTATATTATTCAGAGTTGTATGGTAAATTTCCACCTGATAAGCAGTGCTGCTTAAGCAATGTTCCTCCATGGCACACTGCAGCATATACATGGGCACGTCTTGTAAATGAGCTGATATTTCTATAACACTAGTATCTAGCACTAAGTCTGCTAAATGATCAGTGCAGGATATTGCTGCTACGTATCCTGGAAAAAATGAGATGTGTTTTGAATGAGAAATTTCTCTCTCTTTGAAGTGGAAATGGGCTGGTCACATGTAGTGATGTGTCGTAGCCGAATTTTTTAGAGAAACAGCGGAGTTTCTTGGAAATTTCGCGGAAATATTCTCGAGAATGGAAAATTTTCCTAAAAGCCGAAGAAATTTCTGAGAATTTTCGGAAATTTTCAAGGGAAGAAATTTTCGGGTACAGGAAATTTCTCATGGCACATCGCTAGTCACATATGACGTAGGAAGGTCGGAAGGTGGGGCCAAAAGATTCTGAACTGGAGACTGTGATGGGACGCAGAAAACAAAGCAAACTAGCGGCCCGCTGGAGTGACAACATCGTCAAAGTTGGCCAAAAGGCCCATTAATCCCATCATGCAAAAGGATTGCACAAGACCGAGAAGCTTGGCGTAAGGGGAGGTCTATGTCCTACAGTGGAGAAATTAAGCTACAAAAGAAGAGAAGATATGATATGAGAGAATGCCATCTAGCGCTGGCTTTCAAACCTATCCAAGGATTGGTTCTGGTCTACCCTTCGAATTGAGGAGGTCAGACGACAGTCGCTCTGTGAAAAAAAACAGTAATCTCATCTTAACACATAGGTTACGTATTTTGATTTGATATTAGTGCTTTGATATTGTTATTTCACAGCCCGGGCTCTGAAGCTTTACCTCTAAAGAAAATAGAAACGCATGATGGTCGTTCATTTCCTTCAGCCTATAATTCGCAAATTTCGAAATACTACCACAGGGCGGGTGCTTCATAGTAACGGCGCGTCAAATATACCTACTATCATAGACATAGGAAAAAGAATCATAAAAAAGGTTATGCTGTTAAGGCAGATGGTAGTAACAACGTGATAATAAACTACATACAAATAGATAATTAGTTTTAAGGTTTTTATTTCATATGTCTGTATTTTTTCAAGAAATAAATGATGTAACATATTTAAAAAAATAACAGGTATTTAATGACACAGAAAAAATAGGTCTAATTTGGACAAGAAAGCCTTAATTGGTCTTAGCACTTATAATTAAGAACTTAATTTTAAAGTCAAAGTAACATTTAACAACTCCGTGGGCTGAAAAGTTAAATATTAATTGGTTGGCGTTAACTGAAAGTTTAATGAGTTATCAGTTACTTTTGTATATCTTGCTGATGTTTGTGTTAACTGTGGCACAACATATTTAATAATTTATATATTTCAACATTAATGTAGGTTGTTTTGTGGTGTTGTAATGTACAAACTAAAATATGTCCAACTTTATAATAACACAAGAACACATCTGAATAAAAATCTTTTGAGGGCTTCTAGTTACATACTTGGATATATAAAAAAAAATCTTAGGTATGTATTAAAAATCATGAAACATTGCATATTTTCAACATTCAAATTCCTTCTCAAAAGACTCATAGCTTGTCTGATCCCCTCATTCAAACCTGGGTCTTCTGAACGGAGTTGACTAAGCTATCAGCGTTTACCAGATCTTGCTTGCAGCTGACCTCAGCTTGCTAGAAACTCCAGCCATCAAGGAAAATATTGCCCTAGACTGAAGGAAATTAACGGAATAATCCTTACAATATGGTCGGAAGATCTTGATGCGACAGATAAAGATTAGAGATTTAAAGCACTGGATGGACAGGAATGCCGAACCAGAGAGGCATTTGCCCGGGACACTAAAGCTTATAAAAAAATCCTTACCAACATCGCCATGACAATCGGAGTCCCCAAACTGCACATTACACTCAAAGATGTTACTCTCGTTTCCTTGACAGCGTACATGGTTGAGGAGTATAGGGGAGCTGCCGTAGTAGTCAGTTTGCATGGCCTCCTGTGCAAACCCCAAGCCCAGGTGCCGGCAGAGGACCATGGCCTCGTACAGAGTCCAGCCGTCGGGGCAGATACTGCCCCAGACATTGTTGTAGAACAACTAAAATGTCACAAAAATGAATTATTGTGTTATACACGATTATTTTTTGATTAGTAGGAATTGTATTATTAAAATGAAGAAGAAGTAGGACTTGTAATATAAGAAGTCTTCATGTTGGTCATTTTGCAAAAGGAACATTTTGTGAAAGGGACAAAATTTAAACATGAAGAAATAGATGCTTACTTCAACTCTTCCTTGTTTATTACCTCCTGGCTGTTCTGTTTGAAACATTATTGTGGGATTGTATCAGCCTCAATTTCTATTTCGGTAAGGTTCAGAGAATGTTTAGTCCTCGATTGGCTTTTTTCTAAATCATTTTTCGATGTCAAAATTACAGTAAACACCAGCTGCCTCGGCGTCTCCGCAATCAGATGAACCCCAACCACTGAATTCACATTGATAGAGATGCAATTCATTTCCCCTTTGACAAATTACATTGTCCATCCAGTATTTTGCTGGAAATAAATTGATATTATTTTTATCTATTCTATATCTATAAGTATATTATATATATATATAATTGTATTATAAAACTTTGCTGACTGGACTGGGATATTAACGCAGAGATGAAAGCGCTTTAGCGTAGAATATTAAAAAGAATTTTGGAAATTCCAGGGTAAATAATTGGTGAAAAACAGAAATAAACGCGGCTAAAGACAAGGACAAATGCTAGTAAAAAAAAATTCATTGGCAGGGAAGTCATTGTTCCAAAAGACAAGAGTTTCTTGAAAGTTGAGTATTATCGATTTAACAGTTAGCCTCGAGGACTGCACTTTGTCACTTTGTACTCAAGTAAGTCACCTCTATTCCATGAATAAAAACAGGAATTACTTATTTAGGAATAAAAAAATAAAATGATGTAGGAATATCATTTAGCCTACATTTTGGGGCTCTGGGTCTTGGTGCCTCGGAACACACCGTTCGTATGGTAACGCCGGCCTTGTTTAAAGTTTTACTTACTACGAGTTGGCTCCAAACTGGCTACCACGAGAGTAGCAGTGCCATATCTTTCTGAACTGTCTGCAGACGACCTGAGCAGCGTCGTCGTCCCAGGAGTCGTCACACACCGCGCCCCAGCGCCCAGCGTGAAGTAGATATAAACATTACCTTTAAAATAAAAAAGTGTTTTTTTTTGTCATTGTATCAGCGATCAGTCTTTAGGCTTTTAGCAAATTAGGTAGAGGGATATGTCCGGTCAAAAGGCGCTCCCCTAGTAGTTGCCGCCTTCCTCTCAATGTCTGCAATTTAGATTAGATTCTGTATGTCGTGTCGCTTGGGTAGCCGTTTATTGTAGCAAATGTTGTTCGAAGTATGCATGCTAGCTTCATTAGGATAGTTTAGAGAGCCGATTTCTGTACTGCTGTGTCTAGCCTTATCTCTTTCCATAACAGTGTTGATTTGCAAAAGGAATAAAAAAGCGTGATATAAAAAATAATTATCGTAACGATGTATGAGTGAGTATTGCTGGCAAGAACTGGATTGCGATGGCCCAGGATAGAGAAGCTCTTAGCGTCGGATAGAGGGATGCTTATACCCAGCAGTGTAAGCTAGTAGAAAGCTGACGATCGATAGAAAAATACATTTTAAGAATTATAACTTGCAATGCTAGAAAGTAGACCTTCGTAGACTTGGACAAGGTAATTTTGGTTGTGGACTTAACTCCCCAAGATGGGGGGGCAATTTCAAATTACTTTGCAATAATATATATGAAGTACTTTGCATTTCACATGACGAAGCACATGAACTCTGGAAACATAAAAACTCTTTTTTGAAAATGGTAAAAAATAAAAATATGGATGATAAAAGAAGTTAGAACTTACAGAAAAAGACTTTTAAAAAGTTCTTAATTTTTAATACAGCCAGTGAAAATATATTATAGAACAATATACATATATTTTGCACTGGCCGTATAAGGTCATCTACTTATTGGCCTTAAATAAAATATAAATTACCTTCGTAAAAATTGGATCCTCCAACAAGTTTAATCTTTCCCTCAAGTAGAGTTTTTTCTGTTCATTAACCTTTGAACAAATTGTGCTCTATCTGATTGTTTCCTCCTCTCACTAAGCTTATTTTTTACTCAATACATTTACATTCACTTTCATTAAAAAAAATTAATAATCCAATCACTTTAATGACGACTCATTATTTTTAAATTTAAACTCCGTGAAAAGTTTATTGGCTCCAAAACTGATTCTTGGGGTATCCTGAGATACTCACACTATCACATTCAAAAATGTTTACCGAAATTCAAAAATTAAATATATGAAGGTATGTAAGCATTTTTATCAATTGAAAAATAATACCAAAGATATTAATTGCAAATTTAAATTTTGTTATTTATCAGCAGAGTATATTCTGTTAAACGCTTCCGTGGAATCCAAAAATTTCTCAGATCTATGAGGCGACTGTATAATGCGCGCAGTTGGTAATTGTGGTCATGTAGTGGCTTCTAATTAGTTGGCGGCACTAGTTCAATGTCAAGAAATAGATGATGAGCGTGACACATGTTTGTATGGGTATTGTTAAGGAGAAGATTATTTCTGTAAACAAACCGATGCAATCGTGCTATTGTCCTAATGCAGGTATGAATGTCGTAAATATTATTGGCTTATTTACTATTATCGCTATTATCGCAAAATTTTGGTGGATCATTTTTTTTGAAAGCATAATTATGAAAAAAGTGTAACGGTAACAAGGTACTTTTTGTCCTGAAATTTCTAAGAGTGCAAACCTCAGGGCGCAAGGCTAGTTACATAATAATAAAAATATAGTATAGGTACCTACATTCTGGAAGAGGCCGACCATGACTGGATTTTTTACAAAACTTTCCATATCTAGAATGACAAAAACAAAGATATATCAAATGAATTGTCCGGGATCAACAGAAGTTTAAGACAAGAAAGGGATCAAACATTATCTTTAAAAAAAAAACCATATACCTAAATAGCTACCTTTCGTAGTACGAGATAATCCGAAATGTAACAACGATCGTATAATACTTATGCCTGATCTCATAGTTTTGGGACCAAAGTGTTAGTTATTAGGCCTCACTCAATACCGGTATTTCATATAGAAATCCCAGCTAAGTCGTAGACGAGATTACCATTTCATCATCATTTGAAAAATAGAAAATTATATTAAAAATAAATTACTATAAAATTTATCACATGACTTATCTCTAGAAGTGAGGCTAAAGCTTTTAAAATTACTGAAAGCAGAGCTTCAGTCCTAGATTAATTTTATGGAGTTTACCTACGAATCTGGAATCTAGCTCTTGCTTTAAAGTTTAACGGCAGCTCATAAAATAAGCCGTCTATATGTTCAAAAGTTGACACCTCGGCAGACTTCAGCAAATAAAATTTTTATGCGTTTCACTCATCACATCCTAATATTATAAAATGCAAAAGTTTTGTTTGTTTGTTTATTTATTTGTTTGTTGGTTACATCTTCACGCTTTATCTACTGAACCAATCCTTCCTGAAATTTCGCATACACAGCTAGAAGTACTGAGAGGGACATACTTTTCGCATCCGCAGGAAAAAGCACTGTTTCCGTGGAAAATTCACGCGGGCGAAGCCGCAGGCAAAAGCTTAGTTTGAATATAAATTCAGATCCGGCAATTCATTTTCTCCTTTTCAATATGATTTTTCTGTTTTTTTTCATTCAAAAAACTAAATTACCTTGAAAAGTCACCAGTAAACGGGTTTATCTTTAAAACTAAATTGACTACGTAGCTAATCTCATATTATAGGTATTTCAACTCCTTCCATTTTATATATATATTTTTTTAATTTTATTCTTTTTTATTTTATTTTAAACTTTTATTATACACACGTACAAAAGTACAGAACAAAAGGTGGACTTAATGCTAAAAGCATTGTCTGACAGTCAAACCTTATTTATTAAACAATAAAAAACCACATTACATATTTACAGTACACGCTATAAACTTAAATTAATTTTATATACGAATGTATTGCTTTCACTGTATCTCCAATATCATTATTCTATACACAATTCTACAAAAACATTTATTTCTGTTCTATTCTGAAGGTCAAATATGAATTTCATCTGACTTATCGTAGAGTGCATATGAAAGTTTTATCTAATTAAAAAGATGTAACTCCATCACCTGATTTCCAGCTTGCCTTCTAAAATCATTCTCTGGCTTTTTTATACCCTTTTTTGCAGGCCAAATCTTGGATTTATGCAACATAAGTCTGTGGATTTATGATATTTAAATGTATTTTTCACTTCTCATGCTCTGAAAGTGCTTATTTGTGCAGGATATAGGCTGCACAAAATCGAATTTTGTGCACAAGGGCATTAACGTATCTACTCATAAATATATCTATATTAAGGCAAAGAAAATGAGCAATACAGCCAAACACGATAAAAAGTTCATAGAAGGAATTAGTTTTTTTTTATAATATTTTCTTTTAATTTATTTGCCTTGTGTTTTTTAAGACATAAAAGATTTTAAAATTTAAATTCAAGTACGGTATGTTATTTAATTAATTTAATAAAATTATTACAAAATTAATTTAATAGTGAGCTGAATAGGTCTGCAGCCCAAACCTATCAATGTTGTAAGATTAAAAATAAATGAAGCGGCGGGAAACTGCTACAGTTTTTTCGTGCGTTTATTAATTTCTTCAATTTGATTTATTTCCTCGCAATCGAAGTGAAAAGCAGAGTTTATAACTCGTCCACAAAACGATTTTTATCCTCGACATTACTATCAGCCCTCGCCTTCGGCTCGGGCTGCTAAAAGTCTCGGATAAAATGATTCGTTTTGTGCGCGTTGTAAAATCTACTATTGGATATATGACCTGGCAGTCTTCCCCTTTTATTAACCAATGCCGACACGAGAAGAATTATTACCAACGCTTCGTATGACCTTAAATATTAATTCGTGCACATACTGATTGAACTATTTGGGGATGCCAATAGATTGCAAGTATCAAACTTGTGTCAATGGCTTAGAATTGAAATTAGGTCACCAAGACTACTTTTATTTATTTTAATTGTGGAAAATGTACCATCGAGAATATAACATAGAATTCGTAACTCCAACAACAAAATGTCAAAAAAATGTTTTTATTTAACACTACTTTATCCAAAAGGGGCTTTAAACTGGGGATTCCTCCACCTGCTATGATGGGCTAGCAACCTGTCACTATATCTGAATTCTCCATTCCATCAGAAAGCCCACTATTCAGCTAAGCGTGGCCTTTGAGTTTAACACGACTCTTGGCTCTGTCTACCTCCTACACCCCGTAAGGGATAAAGACGTGATTCTATGTATGTATGTATTCTTTATCTAAAAATGACTATTTTGAACAAGAACCGCCTCTTATAACTATTAGACGAACATACTACATACTTATGTAAAGTATTTATTTTTAGACGTCTAACAAATAACCCTTTAGGCAATCAACACTTCCTACTTTAAGTAAATTGGGTCGAAATTAACAAAACAAAATATCGAAAGTAACATCACCATAAAACAAGGCGTCTGTATTACATAATTTGGGTTCCCTTAGCCTCGAAAAAAAGGTTATACGTCTTCCTTTCCCCAATAAAAACGTCTCGTATTATGGATCCGGGAAAATTTATAGCAACAAGATTTTTACTGCTTTCAAATGGAGCTATAGTCGGTGCAGGATTGCTTTGTTTGTCGGCTTTAGTTGTTATTGAAATATAGATTTTCGTTCATTGAAATACCCACCATTGTTTTAAAATAAATACCGAATGAGTTATCTGTGCGAAAATACCTTTGATTGCGCGACAAAAAAGTGAGCTACCCATGTTTAAATCTATCAATAACATATAATAAAAACTGTAACTGGCTGTGTCTGTAACATAGAAGATATTTAAAGAAAAAAAACTGTGAGGGGTCTTCATAGGGCCAATAGAAGCCAAAACCATTTTTTGTAGAATTTCTGTCTGTCTTTCTGTCTGTTGTTTGTACGCGCGTCACGCAAAAACAACTGGACGAAATTTGATGCGGTTTTCACAGTTGTATTGTTGAAGGTCTAATCTCTAAAATCTAGTGTATGTTTTATCTTGATACCTTGCTTCGAACCTGAGATATTAACAATATTAAATAACGCGCGGACGAAGCGCGTGCGCGGAGTACAGGCTTGTAACTAAATAAAAGTGGCGTTTCGCTAACCTTTTCAAGCAGTTCTTGTTACCGGTTGTTCTAGGTTCTCTCTCTCTCTCTCTCTCAGCCGAAAGACGTCCACTGCTGGACAAAGGCCTCCCCTCAAGGATTTCCACAACGACCGGTTAATCCCTGCGCTGCCCGCATCCATGCGCAACCCGCGACCTTCACCAGGTCAGTCGGTCCACCGAGTGGGCGGCCTGCCGGGAACACTACGTTTTCTGGTTCGGTGGTCGCCACTCGAGAACTTTTCTGCCCCAACATGGCCATCTGTTCTACAAGCTTTGTGCCCCGCCCACTGCCGCTTAAAAGTTTGGCGATTTTGCGGGCTATGTCTAGGTTAAGTTACCGAAAAATTCTCATATAAAGCAAGTACTTTCCAATGAGTGGAGGGAATTTGGTGCCTGTAACAAGCCTTGCTTTAGTACTTATAAGTGGTTTGCCAAACGCGACTAAATGAGAAGTTTGCGAAACGCTACACAGTTACGAAACGAAAGGTTATCCAAACGGGACATACCAAGCACCAAAATGTTCGCTGATTAAAGACCTATGTGTTCCTATGACCCGGTTAAGTCTAATTAATGTATTTTAGGTATAGTTGGCTTATTTAAAGGGATTAAAGGGGTCCCCTTGGAAAGGATTGATTGGGGGTTAGTAAGAAATATAGCAGGTCGAATTAAACTTTGCGATAGGTATCAAACAACATACTAGACCTTCTAAATGAGTAGGTACTTTGTTAAGTGGGTCATTCCTCTCGGTGGGGTTTATTAGGTACACGTTTTTGCCCTACCTACATTACAAAAATTTCTGCATTTGGCGATACAGGCGAATCGAAAAAGCCAGGCGGCGTTTTTAGTTTTGTTAATAGTTTTTTTTTAAATAATAATTACTTAATTACCTTGTGTACCTATTAGGTATATTGTGAAAGTTTTGTAGGTAGTCTTTAAAACAACTGACAAATTTGTTAAGGCGCCGGAATTTAGAAATCGCAAATTCGATACTTTAAAAAAATTGATAAACACTGTACGAGACTAATACCTATTTGTACATTAATAAAAAAAAACGATTATCATCCCCCAAGAGCCCAGATGGGGAATACAAGTATTAACATTGAAACATTTGCAAATTAAGTGAATTACCCTAATAAATATTCATTAACTCAGGTGACTTGGAGTTGTGGCTTGTCACAAATGTAGTACAGTCAAAAGCAAATTATTTACTCAAATTCATTGGAATTTCGCCTCTATTACTACCGCATAGAGGTCCGTGCATGGTATCTTGATCTGAAGTTAACTGTACGGTGCGACACGGATAATTTTGCACCTGAGTGAGCCTCCTAAGTTTTGAATAAGAAATTTTAACATTAGTTTGCTATCCTAAAATCAAAATCAAAAATTCATTTTTGAAACTTGGCCTTCAAAAGAGGCTCTTTTTCATGTCGAAAACTAATTATTTTATCATAATATATTATGTCTCAAAGCTACAAACTACTAGCATTTCGGAACGACTACTGCTGAGAAGAAATACCGACAGAAATTCATGAAACAGTTTTGGTCGCCAAACATGCCATTCATTAACTTTATACATACACTAGATTGTGCACAGTCAAAAATAAAATAAAATATAAGAAACAAATATAATATAATAAAATATGTTACGTTTGTGATCGAGTAACCACAATGAAATGGTTAAGAACAAAAAATAAAAATAAAATTCGAATCAGAATCGATACCATCATGATACGATGATATACCATTGATTATCCTTGTCGCACTATACACTGGTAAGCCTACAAAAATAAATCAATATTTATTGATTTATTTAAATCAATATTTATTGGTTTATTTCTATGGGTAAGCCAATCATCAACTGGTGCTCGTGAATTTCACAGTAAAGCGCGAGTTGGTGCTTTTATTTTTCTTGCTCCATCGTAAATATCGGTACAGTCAGCTATGGACCCCTACGGACTCCCCCCACGGTGTCCCCACTGCTCATTTCCACCAATGGGGTCACGAGAACTTTCATTTCATTGATGTCCCCATTGTAGCGGGTCAGTGAAGCTATAAGGATTGTATGTCTCCACTCACGTGGTAAAAGCACTGGCCGCTTATTAAGTCAATTTGGCCCACGTATACCTACATCAGATTTATCTACAGATTTAGGGGTCGAACCTGCACCTTTTTTAGACGCAAGTCAAACGTATACAGGAGTTACTGGTACATCGACTTACATCCGATGAGAGGTGTTAGTATTCGTCAAAACAAACTATTTTCACCCCCATTGCCTTATCCAAAAGTTAACCGTTTCAGAGATATTTGACATAATAGGTGTTTTTTAGAAAAAACACTTTTTACCGTTTCTATCATAGTGCAACCTTTATCTTATCCTATCATCTGGGGTCAGCGCAAAATATCTTATACAATATAGCTTATCCTTCCACAAGTCTATGTTTCCCATCATACTAATATCCACTCCCAACTCTTTGATATTGTCCTTCACACAGTCCAACCATCTCTTTTCTGATCTCCCTCTTCTCCTGTAACTATCCACCTTTTTATTCAACGTCGTCCGAAATGTTAGTAGTTTATAGCTTTGAGACATAATATACTATGATTATATAATTAGTTTTTGACGTGAAAAAGAGCCTTCTTTGAAGGCTCAGTTTCAATAAAAAAATTCTGACGCCTTTTTAACTAGATGTTCGTCTTCTCTCATTACCACTTATTTTGATAACTAGGCTTCAAAAAATAATAGGCTTCAGGATTTGAGAATTCACAACTTGACGAGACGTATTTTTCCCAAGACTCTCCTTTGTTTATGGTACTTTTGGAAATAAATCCGGTAAAATAAACATCACCTAAAAACTAAGCTCATAAACAACAATTGTACCATTCTATTCAGCCACATTCTTTTCGGAATACTCTTAGCTACCATAAATATATCCGAAATGAACCTTCAAGTGAAAGCAATAGAGTTTTCTTTTGTGTAGGACAATTATTTTACGAGTGGAACTTGGTTTATAAAGTTTTGTTGTATAAGTGACATACAGTTGTTCTATATGTAGAACTTGCACCTTTTACACAAAAATAGTGTCACATATATTCATCTTTTTGCAGTGCCTCTCTGGAAGTTGGCCGTCAGTTTCGCAAAATCCTCCCTGTTTCATTGCTAAGCGGAACGAGCCTCTTCATCCTGGTGACTCCAGTCCACTCCCCGTACAAAGACGGATCCAGGATTTATTTCGGGGGGCACAAAGGACCCTGGTGGACTCAGGCATGATGATGATGCTGTTGCCCGTATGTTCTTCAGCCATGACTTTTTTTTTCGTCTACCAGCACGTCTTTTCTCTTCTATTTTGCCTCCATCATTATAAGTAGCAGCTGAATTGGTCGTGCCGTATAACGAGTATTTTAAGAGTTTGCACAACGCAACAGTCTAGACTGTTGTTGCAAACTCTTAAAATACGCAAAGTTGAATATGTTGGGATTGAGATATTGCAACGCGCTGGAGAGCTTATCAGACTACCATAACTTAACTAAAAGTACTTATAATTTATTTACTGAATCAGCAACCCAAAATGAGTCTTTTGCCACCACCACGCCAGCATCCCCGGTCTCGCGCCAGCTCCCGCCAGTCATCACCAACTTGCAGTAAATGTACTGTGTCTTACCTAATGGACTTAGGTTGGAAATCAACAATTATTTAAAAAAGCCTCCGGCTTTAAGTCATATTTTTATAGAAGTTAAAAATAAATAATTATTTAACTTTTTTCTGGTTACTTCACGTTCTTTACGCTCGTGTGTCAAATGACATCAAAGTTTACGTTCAGTGATTTGGAATTTTCCAATCTGACCATTTATCTGAAGTTGTCGGGGCTCCCTGAAGAAATATGTGGAAAATTCACTATTAGCTTTGGCTTAGATAAATTGATCAGAAAACAATTCCTCATTCCAATTGGATTTTCTTATAAAATTGCAATTTTGGCGTGTTGTGCTCGTTTTTGTGTGTATACAATAAGACTTCACAAATACATGCTTAGAGTTATAGGACCTGGATTTTTCTAAGTTTTATTTTTTGAAAAAGTAAACTGGCGGGTTTTGGAACCTCAGGCATTCGCCGCTAGCTGGTCAATTCCTCGCCTATTTTGGAGCCCTAAACCACTATTTGACCCGTCTTGACCCAGAGGGAGTTTCCGACGTTCTGGCCCGCTTGGAATACAGGAAATAGGTCGGGCGTGGTGTGAGTATGTGAGACTAACCTGGTGATCAGGATACTTCTTCGAGATGGGCGGCCGCCCGGGTCCTTCCGCCGATTTCACAGACACGTACTCCCGAGGGAAGTTTGCACAGATAAAATTCAGGCACTGTCCACACACACACGAGTTTTATTAATTCTTCATGCAGCCATGAGATGGATTCGATACCAAACACCGCGGTAGAATCACTGACAGTTCGTTCTATGACGCGCAAATGTCAAATGTATCGCGCGCACTGACATTGACGTTTTTCCGTCTCACATAACTTTTATTGGGTATGGGAATGGAAGGAAATAAGGATTTGCAAGCCATAACATATCCTCCCACTTGAAATCATCTAAGATTTCACAAAATGGGTACAAGTCGCAGGGCGACGTTAGAATTAACTACCTATCCAGGTCCTTTATATTGATATGAAAATTAACCTAGTGAATCCTAACTCACGAAGCGCGGAATCGCCTATCTAATGTTAAAGTGACAGACGATTGCGTTTAATACATAAAATTAAAGCGTAAGAATTATAAGTGCAAAATTATAAGCTAAGAAGTAGGTTTAAATTAAAAGTTAATTGTTTGGCAAAGGGCAAAGTTTAGTAACAGGTCGCCGCAGGACACCACCGTTCGGAGTACGGAGGCTGACGACGCGTACTACACCATCATTACCGGGATGAAGGTGAGTGACTCTACCAGAACGCCATTCTAACGGTGGCAAATTGTTGTCAACCATTAGAACGACCTGACCGAGTTGAATATTGGCCCGTTCTCTATACCATTTCGTGCGTTGCTGTAGAGTATGAAGATAGTCGCGTTGCCAAATACGCCAAAATCTTTGAGTTAATTTTTTGAAGCATCTGCCAACGGGCACTAACAGGTACGGATTCGTCACATAAGTCACGTTCCGGTAAAGATATAAGAGGACCATTGGTCAGAAAATGCCCCGGGGTAAGTACATCGACTTCATTGGGGTCAGACGACAGTTGACACAATGGTCGAGAGTTTAAAACTGCTTCGATTTTGGTAAGAACCGTCATAAGTTCTTCCAGAGTTAAAACTTGAAGTCCGATCACTCGCTTGAGGTGATATTTCATCGATTTGATGCCACTTTCAAAGATCCCCCCGAAGTGGCTCCCGGTGGGCGGGTTCAGTGACCACATTATGCCCCGCGGAGCAAGCTGACTTTCGACAGTCTCATGATTGTTACGCACCAATTGCTGTAACTCATTTAGGCACCGCTTCGCGCCTACGAAGTTTGTTCCACAATCAGACAAAATGAAGTTACAAAGACCACGTCTCGAAACAAAACGATCTAATGCAGCAAGAAAAGCTGACGTGGACAAATCTGAAACGACTTCGATATGAATCGCCTTTACCGAGAGGCAGACGAACACGCATACGTAAGCCTTGTACGTACGAGCATTTCGTCGACGGCTTTCCTTAACGGTAAAAGGACCAGCGAAATCTATACCTACACTCTGAAAACATCGTGTAGGAGTCACTCGTGGTGACGGTAAATCACCCATAATGGGTTGACAGGCAACGGGTTTAACCTTGAAACAGGTCACACACTTAGATAAACGGGATCTAATTAAGTTACGTATCCCAAGAATCCAAAACCTACGTTGTATAATTGATTGCAAGGTCCGAGGACCGCAGTGTAAGTAAGTTACGTAGAAAATGATCGATAATCAATAAAGACAAACGTGAAGATTTTGGTATCAACAATGGGTGTTTCATTCCATCTGGGATATTCGAATGAGCGAGACGTCCTCCCACTCGCAGAAGTCCTGCCTCGTCCTTGAAAGGACTCAATTTCTGAATTTGTTTTGAAGTTTGAACCTCTTCGTTCATAAACTGTTTTTGTTCATGACGAACCAGAAACACGAGTGATTCTTCTAGTTCGCGGCTATTCAGAACACCTTTACAAAAAGCTTGGTGCTTAAACGCGGCGATGGCGCGTAAGCACCAAGCGAAAATACGCTGAATGCGAGTAAGAGTAGAGTAGTGTTCTAACAGTTGGTTGATCATGTGATCACTTGGCACATCAACTTGCGATACGTGAGTCGTCCTACGCAGCTCAGGCACGTCTTCTGCCAGCACGGGACTATACTTAACTGGCCAGGTGGAGGACTCACTCGACAACCAGGTAGGACCAGTCCACCAGGAGGAGCACTGTGCAAGCTGAGAGCCACTTAACCCTCGACTGCAGTGATCTGCCGGGTTATCATGAGTCGAAACATGTTGCCAATGCTCGACGTTCAAATCATCCAGTATTTTCACTACCCGATGTGAAACAAAAGTTTTAAGTTTATGTGGTTCTGTATTTAACCACGACAATACAGTACTACTATCTGTGAAAGCAATAACTTTGCTGAGAGGGATTTTCTCTCGAAGCAAGTTGTACATATGTTTAAGAATGCCCGCTAGCATAACTGCGCCGCACAGCTCTAGGCGGTTAACAGTCAAAGGTTTCAAGGGAGCGACCTTGGATTTAGCAATTAACAAATGAGCATTAGAAGCTTGATTTTTCGAAATGCTTCTTAAATAGACGCAACATCCATACGCCTTAGAAGACCCATCACTAAATCCTATCAACTCGTACGAAACAGCATCATCCGAAGTAACTCGACGAGATAGCTTAATTGATTTTATGAATTGCATTTCACTTGCAAAGTGAAGCCACTTTCGAGCGAGCTCGGAGGGGAGAGGATCATCCCAACCAAGTTGCAGACGCCACATTTCTTGTAGCAATAATTTTGCAAGTAGGACGCAAGGCGAGAGCCATCCTATCGGATCGTAAATCCGTGCCACGTTGGACAAAATTGCACGCTTAGTCAAGCTTGAATTCAATTCTGACGTTGAATAAGTAAAAAATGTCCTCCCTAGGATTCCACTGAACACCAAGAATTTTTTAAAATATGCTGATGATTTTCATCACAAAATGTTTTAGGTAGTTGACAGTGGTCTTTAGGTAAAGACTCAAGGAACTCAGGGGAGTTGCTGCTCCATTTACGGAGTTCAAATTGAGCATGCTTCAAAAGTTGAATAAGCTGATCTTTAAGTTCAAGTGCTTGACCAACAGAGGGCGCTCCGGCCGTCATGTCATCCATGAAAGTGTCATGGCGTACTATCTCTGCTGCTTCGGGATACTCTGAGCCATGGTCGATCGCCAGTTGATGCAGAGTACGGATGGCCAAATACGGTGAGCTAGTGACACCATACGTCACAGTATTTAATTCATACTCGCACAGTGGATCCGAGTCCGAACGTCTCCACAAAATATGTTGCCAAGTTCGATCTTCCGGGCGCAAAGAAATATTTCTATACATTTTAGAAATATCCGATGTGAATACAATCGCATGAAGACGCAATTTTGTGAGTATATCTACAATGTCATTTTGTAGTTTAGGACCAGTGTAAACAATGTCGTTTAACGACCGGCCAGTTGTCGTTGTCATTCCGCAATCAAAGACTACGCGTAAGCGAGTCGTCGCACTGTCCGGACGGATAACACAGTGGTGCGGGATGACGTACTTGCCTGAACCACGTCTGGCAGGCGTCATGTGACCCAAGTCAGAATATTCTTTCATGAACTCACAATAGTCATGTCGTAAAGTTAAGTCACGATTAAGACGCTTCTCCAGTCTGAGAAAGCGCGACTTGGCAGTGTCGAACGAATCCCCAAGCATTTCGCACGGCTCCTTTAGCAATAAAGGAACGACGTAACGACCGTCAGGTTCACGTGACACGCACTTAGTGTACAATTCCTCACATTTCTCATCGTCGGGTTTTCAATAAAACCGCTTTAGGTGGCTCTTCGACCTCCCAAAAACGCTTGACCACGTCCTCTAACGAACGAGTGGAAGACACAAGGGAAGAAACCATTGGTGGGGGGTGACTAGGACTCTCAATCTTGCCAGTGAGAACCCAGCCAAAAATGCTATGCAAGGCTACAGGTAAGCCTGGGCCTACTTCCAAGCGCTGGCCATCGTAGATTCTATGGAACAACTCAGCACCTAGTAGCAAGTCGATATCTGTCGATTTTGTCAAATTGTTGATCCGCCAAAACCAAATGTTTAAAATTTGTACGAATTTCTGATGGGATTGATACCACCGGCATCTTACTAGTGATTTTATTCATGACAATAGCGTCGATCGCAAAACTCGGATTTTCAGAGTCAGATGGCAGCACTGTGCACGACGTTTCACCTTTCACTTGCACTACGTTCTGACCTAGACCTCCTACGGCTATATTACAGCGTCGTATAGGTAAGCCCAAACGCTGAGCGAGTGATGACGTCACAAAACAATCCTGCGCTGCACTGTCAATAAGCGCGCGGGCACGAATAGATTGACCTGAACTACCACCGCATACTCTCACTACGCAGGTACCTAATAGGACCATGGTCCGACCATGGCCAACATGCGTGCTTGTCGTCGCTGAGACTACAGAACTATCGCTATCAGTCACACTCAGCGAGCTACACGGAACCGCTACACTGGTTTCCTCCGCACTACTGTCGTGAAGTAAAGTATGATGCCTCTTCTGGCAAGTAGAACAAGTACTTTTAGAAAAGCATTTAGATGCATTATGATTGGGACGCAAACAATTTGAACAAAGACTTTTGTTTGTCACAAGCCTATATTTTTCAGGAATGTTAAGTGAAAGAAACTTAGAACATTTGAAAAGGGAATGTGACTGACCGCAACACACACAATCAGCTGATTTATTTGCAGCGTTTGAGATAACAGACGTGCTGGACGGTAATGCGGTAGATTTATAATTATTATTATTTCTACCACGCGTATCAATTTGACGAGTATTGTTTTTATTCAATTGTTTAGTTTGAAGACCAGAACCGGATTGGCTACCAGATTGACTAGCTTCTAACACTTTGACATAGTTTTGTAAAAACTTTAATAACTCGGAAAATGTAGGTATTTCCTCTTCGTTTTGTGTCTCAAAACGTCGACGTGTGTCATTGTCTAAAACACGCGACCCTAAATAAAAATAAAATAAATTCATCTAACTGCCGTATTTTTCATAGCCTTAAGGGCGTTCACTGTCTCATTCAACAAATTAGATAAGTCGCGTAAGTCATTGAAATTACCCGACTTTAATTGTGACAAATTACAAATTTTATTTAAATACGCGGCAGCTAGAATGCGTTTATTCTGAAACCGCTCGACCAGAGCATTGTAAACAACTGCGTAGTTATCCGATGTGACAGGTACTCCCTTCGCTATTGACAATGCGGTACCCGAAAGACACGATAGTAAATAATGGAACTTTTCTATAGAAGTAATGTTCTTATTTTCGTGAACTAACGACGAAAAGGTATCGAAAAACGTCTGCCAACATTCAATGTTACCGTCAAACTTCGGTAACTCAAGTTTAGGTAAGCGTGCTTGAGAAGACGGCTTAATTCCAGAAGATTCCGAATCGCTAGACTTGACAATAGTCTGAAAACTCAATGCCGAACGCGCGGCAACTGTAGCATAGTACATGTCGTCCAACGCATGCATAGGTTGCATGTCAATGACCTCCTGAGGTTTAAGTTTTAATTTCAACTCATTTATTTTGCACGTATAATCCATGAATTCTTTACGTACATTATCCAAACGCTTAAACCTAGCCTCAAACTGAGCTAATGACGAATTATCCTTACCTATTTCTTTTGACAACTCATACAATAACTGAACATCACGAAATGCATATTCCCTTTGACTAGTAAGCAATTTTAATTGTCTTTCAAGTTGGGCAGTTTCTTTGTCTGTCATTTTGCACCAGATAGGTAACTACAGCGAATAACAAAAGAAAATTATTATTTTTAAATTTCGAACAATGAACAAAATGTATGCACGTAAGTACCTACAATAGCTAGCCGATTGTATACCGGCCGGTAACCTATAAGATTGAACACGCGCTATGTATATACCTATTAATCGGCAAATGTAACAAAATATAAGAACTTAACAGTTGTAAACAACTTATTGATGAGAAATATTTAGTTATAAAACGTAACTATTTATGACCATGCAGGATGTAATAAGATTCTAATAAGAAAAAATTGTTCTGGATGTGTCGGTATAACCCGACCAAATTATGAAGTTTTGTTAAATATTTAACTTTGAGTTTTTTGTAAGAAAACACAAAGAAAACTAGTTGTTGAACTAAAGTTTAACAGAATATAAGTATATAAAGCGAAGTAAACTATAATTTTAGGAAATTCTATGGAATTTGACCTAAAATACCATAGGAAATTCGCGCTCGAATGGACCACTAAATATGGCGGGTTTTGGAACCTTAGGCATTCGCCGCTAGCTGGTCAATTCCTCGCCTATTTTGGAGCCCTAAACCACTATTTGACCCGTCTTGACCCAGAGGGAGTTTCCGACGTTCTGGCCCGCTTGGAATACAGGAAATAGGTCGGGCGTGGTGTGAGTATGTGAGACTAACCTGGTGATCAGGATACTTCTTCGAGATGGGCGGCCGCCCGGGTCCTTCCGCCGATTTCACAGACACGTACTCCCGAGGGAAGTTTGCACAGATAAAATTCAAGCACTGTCCACACACTCACGAGTTTTATTAAGTCTTCATGCAGCCATGAGATGGATTCGATACCAAAAACCGCGGTAGAATCATTGACAGTTCGTTCTATGACGCGCAAATGTCAAAGGTATCGCGCGCACTGACATTGACGTTTTTCCGTCTCACATAACTTTTATTGGGTATGGGAATGGAAGGAAATAAGGATTTGCAAGCCATAACAAATTTAAATCTGTATTCTAATCCTAACACCCTCTTTTTTCACTGATTGAAGGGAAATATTAGGAGCATCCATAAACCACCGGCAAGCCTATCTATCCTAATTCTAACTAATATTATAAATGTGAAAGTGAGTTTGTATGTTTGACTGTTTGTTTGTTAGTACCTAGACGGACATAGGATACCTTTCATCCTGGGAAAAAGCACTGTTCCCGTAGGAAATACTCTGTGCGAAGCAGAAGCCAAGGGCAAAAGGGTAATGTAAGTAAT